>JANAVB010009599.1:2101239-2226239 GCA_029216955.1 Iris pallida
GGTTTGAGACAAAATCATGAATTAAAATGAAGTAATTTGTTTTACTACACAAATCTGTTCATTACAACTAGGGTTAAAAGTTAGTTATGGAGTTTGTTAGGAATCTTGGAGGACCACTCCTAATTAGTTAGAAAACTTGGAAAATACTCTAGATTAGTTATTCCCAATTGATTAATTAACCAACCATGCCAATCAATCCAACTTCTTAAAATAATAGCTATGAAATTTAAATTAAGAAAATAGAACTTGAATATAACCTCTTTTTTTAAATATCAAAATTATTCTAAAATTCCATAAAACTGGGAAAGCGGTGTTACAAATCTCCCCCCTTAGAAAAATTTCGTCCTCGAAATTTCAAGGAGCACGGCCTGATACGAAATAACACGAAGTTCAAAATCGGGTAGGCATAAGTGTGCATACGCTCAATGACTAGGTACGACAATCATAAAGATTTGAAATGATTTAGCATGACAAAATGGGTAAAATGTCATGATTAAAAAATTTGTCAGACACAAAGTGAAACGAAATTTTTGTTAAAACCAAATACGATAATTACATACAATGAGTTGAAATAACATGATTTAACAATTATTGAGAATTAAATAGGCACGAGGTGGAATGAATTTTTAATTATGACTTAGATGAGTAAAATCATCAAGGCACGGTTTTCTAAGCACGATCAAAATAGAAAGTCTAGAAAAAAAAAGGAAAGTTATGGTTATATAGGCATGATTAAGATTAAAGTTTAGACAAAACATGATAGAAGTATGATTAATAGAAAAATTTGGTGGAACAGAATCAAAATATAGCAATATGTATATATTGAGGAAATCAAATGATCCAACGATAAAATGCAAGAAGAGGAAATTGCAAGGGTTGATTGAAAAAACGTATGGAAACTACCCATGAGGTATTTGTATCAAATCAAGGTGAAAGTGCAATGATTTGTGATTCACGAAAAATCAATAATCATATGAAAATGGGATATAGTCTCCATGGTATACGAAAACACACACACACACACACACACACACACACACACACACACACACACACATATTATATATATATATATATATATATATATATATATATATATATATATATATATATATATATATATATTGGTTGATTGAAAAAAACGTATGGAAACTACCCATGAGGTATTTGTATCAAATCAAGGTGAAAGTGCAATGATTTGTGATTCACGAAAAATCAATAATCATATGAAAATGGGATATAGTCTCCATGGTATACGAAAACACACACACACACACACACACACACACACACACACACACACACATATATATATATATATATATATATATATATATATATATATATATATATATATATATATATATATATGAAGTCACTTCACTTAAAATCTATGCCCCGCTAGTGTATCCTGGTTGCAATGAACTTTTTGGCTTCGTGACTCAAATAATGATAATGTTACCGAATATTCTATGAACTTTATCCATTTTCAAAAAAATATTAACGAAACAACTCAAGAGATCAAAATATGAAGAATTTAGGACAAAGTCTCAATAATACCTGAAAACCTATGAATGTATGAAATAACTTCAACTTAGAGTTCATGCATCGCCAGTACACAGCTAGCTGCAATGAACCATCAGTCTCCATAATCCAGATAATGGCTGCAGCGCACAACTGCCATGTCATAATAGGTAGTCGAATATTCTCTTAACTTTATCCATGAAAATTTCCAAAGGGTTTTTCATAATTCAAAATGAGTTCTAAATCGTGATAGAAAATGATGTTATCTGCCTTTAGAAAACAAGAAATTTCACTAGGTACCAAGAAACGACAAAAGATCCAACAATGAGTATTAGATACCAAAAAAACCAAACAAGAAGATTTTAGAAATAAATCTCAAACAAGAAATAAAGTTTTGGATAGTAAACAAAATTCTCGAATAGAAAATGAAGTCTCGAATGGAAAACAAAATTTCATATAGGGAACAAAATCCCTAATAGGTAACAAAGTCTCGAATGGTGAATAGAAAGCAAAGTATCGAATAGAAGACAAAGTCCCAAAATAAGAAACAAAATCTCGTATAGGGAACAAAGTCTAACAAAATCTTAAAGTTTCAAACAAAATCTCGAATGGGAAACGAAATTTCAATAGGAACAAAATCTCAACTAGAAAATCAAAATTCAACAAAGTCGCGGATAGGAAACAATTCTTGAATAGAAAATCTCGAACATGAAGCAAGATCACAAATAGTGAATAGAAAACAGAGTATCAATTAGTGAATAGGAAACAAGTATCGAATCGTGAATATGAAACAAGCAAAATCTCAAATAGGAAACAAGGTCGAAATAAAGTCGTAAACAGAAACAAATTCTCGAATAGAAAACAAGTCATGAATAAGAAACAAAATCTCATATAGGGAACGAGTCATAATCTCAAATAGAAAACAAAATCTTCAAACAATGTCTCGAGTAAGGACAGAATCTCAAACAAGTCTCGAATAGAAACGAAAGCTCACCAAAGTTTTGAATGAGAAACAAAGTTTCGAAATGAAATATCGAGTAGGAAATAAATAGCACAAAGTTTGATTAGGGAACAAAATTTCGAATAGAAGCCAAAAATAGGAGACAATCATGCATAGTGAATATGAAAACATGGTATCTAATAGTGAACATGAAACATGTCTCGAACAGAAAAGCAAAACCTTGAATAGAAACCGGAGTTTCGAATAGGAAACAAGATCTAGAAGATGAACAATATCTTGAAATAAGTCTCGAATAACAACCAAAGTTTTTTAATAGAAAATAAAGTCTACAATTCTCGAATAGGAAACAAAAAAGTTTTTTTGTGCTAAGAAAAAAATCTAAAGGAAATTGGATTGTGAAGCACGATCCACGGTCTTCTACAACCACGCAAGAAAAGCCTTCTATCATCTATCTGTCCCATTATTCCTCCGGGACTGGAATCGCCTCAAATTCTTTAGCTATCTTGACGTAGGCTTGGTCCCTGCAACAATACTCCCTGCAGCTGCTGAATCTGGATAGGTAGGTCCTCCTGCTGAGATCCTGGTGCTCATCGTGCTCGTCCTTTGGACGCCCGATCAGCGTCCTCCGGACAATCCTTGACCTGGTGGCAGATAATCTGCAGAATAAGGATAGCCTCAATCTCTTACGACATTTGTCAATATGGTGTCCCGTCCTCTTGCAGAATACATAAGGAAGGTGGGTCTGAATCTGCCTCTGATGACGCAGCTGATAATGCGATTGATAAGACATTATCTGAGTGTTGCGATACTTTGCGGGTCTAGAGTAGTTGTTATCTCCGCCATAAGTCTTTATGTCTCTCTTGGGCTTCAGCTTCCTGCCTCGTTCTATTGTCCGTGCTACGTTCAAGATCTCTTAGCTAGTGGCTTCAACCTCTAGAGGAGTCGGATCCTCAGAGGCTTTGACAATCTTCAGAAGTGGCAGGCTCCAGGTTCTCGATCTGCTCATTGGTGCAAAGAATACGCTCGATGTCGAGAAAGTCCAAATGTCCGAGAGTCTGGAAATCTGAAGTCCTTCCCTGGCTCAAAAAGTGCACCTACAAGTTTGGCTTAAAAAAGAACGGCCTGCTCTCTTTGGGAATCAAGGAACTCCTAAAATATCTCCATCAACTGGGTACTACCAATGGTGATAGTAGGGCGACAGAAGGTGATGGAAGCTAGAAAGCCTCAAATGCAGGTGGATCAACAATTCTGATGTTGCGTGTCTGAACCATCTGGAAAAATAGAAAACTGTTAAAATGGCCTAGACTATAAGATAATAAGCAAACTTAGTAAAATATACCCATAACCATTTTTCCCGTAATCCTATGCTGTGATGAGTTTTTCTTAGTCTAACAGGTTCTCTAATAGCACCCTATAGCCTAAGTGCCATTAGGATGGACCTGTATGGGGCACCACTAAAAATATATCACGACCCGTCCCCGAATAATCGGATATGAGTCGGACTACGTCCATCCTCCGTTAGAAGGTGCAACGTAGTAAGCTGTACAAATCTAAGGAAAACTCCAAGTGGTATATCAAATAAAACATCACAGCCTGTATAACGGCCCAGAGAGTCACTACAATATAACATTATTACAATTAAAGACAATAATAATCCCGAAGAAAAATTCGATAACCAGAATGAAATATAGCTATGAAATCTCAATATACAAAATCTAGAAATAAAGCTAAACAAATCTAAATATGTAGTCTCTAAATCTAAGTCATGGCTCCATCCTGCTCAGCTAAGATCCCGGACTCTGGCCTATAAATGTTGGATAAGATTCTCAAGTGCACCTACAACATATCCAGTCAGAAGCGGAGTAAAGTACAATTCTACGATAGTGAACAAGAACAACATGATGAAGAAATAAGTACAAGAGAACATGAAGTAGTGGAAAAGTAAATACATGATCTGAACATGAACATGAATAATCTGAGCCTGAACATGAAATATAACAAGGAACCTGACATGTGCATAGTTTTGAAATACATACTAGAATATGTGACCGACTGGGGGTAACACATGGTATATGAATAATGGTACAACTTAGAGTCCTACGTGCACGATGTGAGACCTAAGCTATTCACATGAATCCTAGGTTGGGACTTTGGTCACATATCTAGTGTATTTCCCCTCCCCAAGTACAAGTAAGAACATGAAACATGATAAGAACCAGAAGCACATGAATAATCGTGTCATAATATGTCCAATATGAGGAGTACAAGACATGAAGTAAATGAACAAAACCATAGAATGTACTTGCCTTGCTTAGGGTGATCGAAAAAATGAAGAAAATCTGTAATCTCTAAGTCCACCTGAGTAGGTGCAAGTTGGTTAGGGACAATTTATCATTGGCTAGGTATTGTTAACTAACTATCTATCTATGTTTGATGTTAATCTAATTATCTCTAGAACTAGTTAACTTATTTAAAAATAATAGATAAAGAGAAGAGTTTATTATTAAATAAATATTATCTAGAAATAGATTCATTTCTTCATTTTAAATAGTAATTCAGGTCTTAGAGAACTCACTAGTAAAAATAGTATTTAGACAATAATTCCATTTAGGAGTATTTATCAAAATAATACCCATCAAAATAGGTTTAATTACAAATAATTATTTTTATTAAAACTGGAATTATTAATGAGGGTTGAATGCTTAGCCAGGTCTCAATTAATAAGCTCAACTCAACACTAAATAATCACATAGTCGGATTCAAATCAATCGGCTACCCTTCCATGCATGCTTAGCACTCAGCAACAGACTGAGCCCATTCCAATATACATATAGCCAAAAAAGTAATCTAATCACAAAATTATATATTAAACCTATCAAGGTTAGGCTTGGCCCATGAATTGCACACACCCAATTAACCATCTTTCCTAAAGAGCCTGACCTGCTTAAATCCAACCCACAGTTCATTTGATACCTCTTCCAGCAGCATTGCTGGATTTCAACCCAACACAACTCATAGTCTACATATAAAACTAAGATCCAATCAAGCATTTGCACAGTCCTGACTTAGCAAAATATAATTAAAACTCAGAAAGTCAAAACAACAACTTAGTAGAAAATACAACTCGAGAGTTCAGTGAACCACACGTCAAATAGAACATTCAAACTGATTACCCGCCCAACACACACAGGCCTCTGCACCTAAACAATATTCAACTTAAAGCAACTCAGCAAAGTCCAACAACAACGCTTAGCAAGAACACACACACTAGCCTTATACTCAGCTGCAAAATGGAGTTCAACGTCTACCATTTCCTAATTTGAAATTCAAACCTTATAGAAATACAGGGCCAATATATCATAAATATATACAACCAAATCGAATATTTTCAACCCAAAATAAGTTGCGCCTGCTCCCTGTTGACCCCCTCACTGAAAATGCACAAGGCTGGACACGAACACCATTGGACACACACAGGACACGAGCTACATCAAGACATGGACTAACCCGATAATCCCATGACCAATCCTGTCTATTATTCCCATTAAATCTATATATACAACACTAGGAAAATAGAATGTTACCTGAGTAGAAGAAATCGTCTAGGAGTGAAGACACGATCCATAGAGTCAGACACTTCTTTCTTACGTCCACTGCAGTCCAGTCCTATTTCAACATTCCATCGAGCAGATTCTAAGTATCAGAAGGAAACAGAGTGTCAGAGGAAATTAGAATCTCTCCTCAAGAAATTTGAGAGTTCAAGAATCATCAAAGAAAATACTCACAATTTAGCTAAAATTCTCAATTCCATGCCCCTTCTCAACGATCACTGCTCTCCCGATCAAGATCTATAATCCTAACCAAATCCAACCCAGGAAGAACTAACACTAATTGATCATGAAGATCGCTACAAAACCAAACTAGATCTGAACAAATTTGAGATCGATACTCACCTTATCGTCGCGGGAGGAAGAGTCACTGGAGAATCTGCTCGTGTGCGTCGAAACTGGAAGAACCACCGTCATCCGGTCACCGTCAGTGGTAGTGTTTGCCTGAGAAATTCACGTCGCTGAGACCGACGCCTAGCCGCTTGTCGCTGATGTAGACTCGTTGTCGTCTCTCACCGTCGCCGTCACCGAGTGACCGATCGTCGGAGAAGAAGGAACCACCGGAGGAGACTAATGCGCATCGTCAAGAACGGCCGTACGTCATCAAGGAAAAGCAGTGTGCTGCCTGGAGAGATAGTAGTCGGAGATGAACGCCGTTGCTATCAAGGTGGACTAGTCGCCTGAACGACCGCGTGTGCAGAGGCTCGCCCCCAAGACTCACTGGAGAAGAAAACAATAGGGAAGGCTACGACTAGCCGTTGCCATCACTCGCTGAACTTGTGGCCGCCATCTCTACCATGGATCCCCAAAATTAGGGTTAAGGTTTTTAAGGATTGAGAAAGAAAGAGGAAATAGAGAAATTTGAGGGAGCTCACAGAGGTTTGTTTCTCCCTGTGGAAAATAAACACATACACACACACAGAGAGAGAAAGAGAGAGAGAGAGAGAGAGAGAGAGAGAGAGAGAATGATTATATATAGGTTTGAGACAAAATCAAGAATTAAAATGAAGTAATTTGTTTTTGGTTTTTTTCGGGGCACCACCACTTCTACTAGGGGGCAGCCCAATTTTTTTTTGAAAAAATTATAAGTTTGCCATAGGTTTTTTTACTAGGGGCAGCCCAAAATTGACTATAAAAGCCAAACTTCTTTTATTTCTTCTCTTCCTCCACTCTTTACTTCTCTTCCTCCACTCTTTTTTCTCCTCCTCATAGAAACCTAGAATTAACCTAACCTAGGTGAAATTGTCCCCCCACCTAAATTTGTTAAAGATAATAGTGTCAATCACTTCTCCCATTTATTTGTAAGTCGTCAAATTTATTTTTGTGTAATATTTTAACCTAAATTTTACATATAAAAGTTGAATTTTGTGTTTAATGTAGAAAGAAATAGAAAATGGAACAACCCGGACCATCAAATGCTGGATACTCTCCTCCCACAACGTTCGAAGAACACTTTGGTGCATCGGAAGGCCTCGTGGTAACTACACTTTAACTTTATTTCGGATGGAAAATCGGATTTTGACACAGAGGACTGCCACTTCTCTGGCAGTCCCACTCATGGATTTGGACTGCCAGGGATGTGGCAGTCCTATATATGCGAGGGACTGCCACATATGTGGCAGTCCTATAGATGTGGCAGTCCTTTTGACTTTTAACTTCTATTGTAGGAGTTGCGATCTTTCGATGTTGCGGTACATGCTCCAATTGCAACCGATGTAGGACATTTATTTTGGACCGATCTTTCGTTTCTATCAAGCGACGATGCGGTACAATGGTGTCGAGAAGTTGGACGGGAAAAAAACTTAGTTCTAGTGATATCCAGATCGTGTCGAAATTGCCCGGGACGACACAGTGTGATGGTTGGCTGTGAAAGAGGTGGTGTGTTGAGATCGCACAAGAAAGATACAGTTATCCAAAATAAAGTTCCAAAAAAGAAAGCTGGAACGAGGAAATGTGGTTGTCCATTCACGATCCAGATTAGAAACGAAAAAGAAGGGAAGTGGTCAGTACAAGTGAAGAATGGAACCCACAATCATGAGATTGCCGAGACACTATTGGGTCATCCGTATGTCGGATGGTTGAACCCTACGGAGAAGAAGATAGCCGAAGACTTGTCCACTTCCGGTGTTGCACCGAGACAAATATATTCAGTCATACGGCATGAAGATGAGAAGATCAACCATTGTAAGAAGTTGTTGAAGTTTGAGGAGCCAAGAGACTTACCTGCTGACCACTACGATGTCGAAATCGACTAAGTATGGATATATTAACAGTTTGACATTTTGTATATGGAGGACCACTTTTGTATATAGTGAAATATGAAGTCCACTAATCTATATGGAGTAAATTTTGTATACAGTGAAATATGAAGTTCAGTATGTTATACGTGTCTACCTGTGTGCTATCTGTGTTATATGTGTCTACCTGTGTGCTATTTATGTGTTTACATGTGTACTATCTGTGTTATATGTGTTTACCTGTGTGCAAGTATGTGTGGCAAAATATACCAATTTATTAAAGTATCAGATCCAGTATCAGGACTGCCACCCCCTTGGCAGTCCTACATTGAATTAGGACTATCAGGGTGCTGGCAGTCCTAATTGAAAGTTGTTGTTGTATAAATGGCCATTCTCCGTTGTTTTAGCACGGAGAATGACCATTCTCCGTGTAATTTAGCACGGAGAATGGCCATTCTCTGTATAATTTTCACGGAGAATGGCCAGTATCAGGACTGCCAACCCCATGTCAGTCCTACATTAAATTAGTACTGTCAGCACCCTGACAGTCCTAATTTAATGTAGGACTGCCAGGAGGGTGGCAGTCCTATTTGTAAGTCTCTGTGATGAGAGTTTTGAAACTCTCTATCACAGAGAGTTTCAATTAGGATTGTCACACCCTTGGCAGTCCTACATAAGAGGAGGACTGCCAGGGTGCTGGCAGTCCTAATTGAAACTTGCTGTTATATAAATGACCATTCTCCTATGTTTTAGCACGAAGAATGGCCATTCTCCGTGTAATTTAGCACGAAGAATGGTCATTCCAGTGTTAAAATGTAGGAGAATGAACATTCTCCGTGTAAATTAACATGGAGAATGACCATTCTCCGTGCTAAATTACACGGAGAATGGCCATTCTCCGTGTAAATAAAGACAGAGAATGGCCATTCTCCGTGAAAATTACACGAAGAATGACCATCCTCCGTACTAAATTACACGGAGAATGGCCATTCTCCGTGTAAATTAAGATGAAGAATGGTCATTCTCCTGCGTTTTAACACTGGAATGACCATTCTCCGTGTAAATTAAGACGGAGAATGTCCATTCTCCGTGTTAGAAACACGGAGAATGCCATTCTCCGTGTTAATTTACACGAAGAATGGTCATTCTCCTGTATTTTATGGTCAGTTGAAACTTTGGAGGGCCATATCTTTGGAGGGCCAACACATGTGAAGGACTGTCCTGGGTGTGGCAGTCCTAGATGAAATATTCTGTGATCAAGTCACAGAACATTTCATCTAGGACTGCCATACCCAGGATAGCCCAACACATGTGAAGGACTGCCCTGGGTGTGGCAGTCCTAGATGAAATGTTATGTGATCAAGTCACAGAATAATTCATCTAGGACTGCCACACCCAGGGCAGTCCTTCACATGTGTGGGACTGCCCTGGGTGTGGCAGTCCTAGATGAATCGTTCTGTGATGAACATTTCAACACAAGTATCCAATACATATCCAACACAATTGTCCAATACATATCCAACACAAGTCCAACACAAGTATCCAACACATATTCAACACAAGTATCCAACACAAGTATTCAACACATATCCAACACATATTCAACACAAGTATCCAATACATATCCAACAGAAGTATTTCAACACAAGTATCCAACACATAACCAACACAAGTATTTCAACACAAGTATCCAACAACATGTTCGAGGCCCAAAAATATCAACATCCAAAAATATTTCAACACAAGTATCCAACAACATGTTCGGCATCCAAAAATATCAACATCCAAAATAGCCAACTTCATACAATCAGACAATCATACTACATATCATGGCGGGCCTTCGAACGAGACTCCGTATTACGCATGAATGGGAACTCAACCTCGTCGTTGATGCGCTCAAGCTCGTTGGCGACCAAGGCACTAGTGTCGACCAAGACACTAGTGTCACTTTGGCAAGCGCTCCGAAGTGTCTTGGCCAGTTCCTTCACCCTTCTAGATTGTAAATGAAAGTATAATTGAATTTAGTCTACAAACATGAAAATCTCAAACTAATTACTAATGCGGAACTCACCATCTTCACTAATGCGGAACTCACTATCTCCTTGTGTGCAATTGGACTGCCACATGCTTGGCAGTCCTACTGTACTCAGGGCCAACAAACAAACGACTCGCTAGTTTATCGTTTTCTAGGGTTAGGGTTTGAAGAAAAATTGTGGGTTTGTCGTGTTCGAAAATGCCATTCATAAACCCTAAAGATATTCTAAACGTAAATTATCAAAAGTTTTAAGATAATTAAAACTATTCTAGGGTTTCGAATAGAATGTAGAAAATTATAGAAGAAATTAGGGAAGAACGTACCTAGAATCCGATTTCTTTGACTTGCGTGTCATCTCGTCGAATGTAGGAGTGTTGAAAGAAATTTGGTGGAGGAATTAGGATTAGAGTGGTGGAGGAGAAGAGACTAGGGTTTTGGGAGAGGGAGAGAGAGCTCTTTTTTTTCTTTTGGAGGAGAGAGAGAGAGGAAATTGGGGTTTGGGGAGAAAATGAGGGTTTGGGGGGTTGGGCGGCCCCCTAGTAAAATGTGGGCTGCCTCCTAGTAAAATCTCCACTTTTTGGGCTGCCCCCTAAGTAAGGGCTGCCCCCTAGTAGAAGTTGTGGTGCCCTTAAAAAAAACCTTTGTTTTATTACACAATAATCGGTTAATTACAACTACGGTTAAAAGTTAGTTATGGAGTTTGTTAGGAATCTTGGGGGACCACTCCTAATTAGTTAAAAAACTTGGAAAACACTCTAGATTAGTTATTCCCAATTGATTAATTAACTAACCATGCCAATCAGTCCAACTTCTTAAAATAATAACTATGAAATTTAAATTAAGAAAATAAAACTTGAATATAACATATTTTTTAAAATATCAAAATTATTCTTAAATTCCATAAAACTGGAAAAGCGGGGTTACAATGGCATTGTCTACTAATATGTTTACTTGCATAATTTTGTTCTGACTGTACATTTCTAAACATGTCATCCCTGGATATTTTACAAGCAGTACAGAGAGGCTACAAAATCTATACTAGATAATTACAACATTTGATTTAGCTAAGGTATACAATTATTTTTATACAAATTACATAGGATAATTACAACATTTAATAGGAATTGCTGGTGGCAGTGGCTCCGGCACTCCAGTCCCTCTGTTAAGTATCGTGACATTCCCATCGGAATAGACATCGACAATAGCAGAATCCCCCTCCTTGATCTCTCCAACAAATATCTTCTCTGCAAGGCTATCCTCCCTAAGCCTCATTATAGCCCTCCTCAAAGGCCTCGCCCCGTAGATGGGGCTATACCCTTCATCCACGATGGTGTATCCAACATAACCTGGCGACGATCCAATGAGCTTGCATAACTCAAATCCATCAGGACTGTCCTAACACCAAGTAGGACTGCCAACAAAGTTGATAATCCTACACTAAGTTGGCAGTCCAAATCTAAACTCTCTGTTTGGACATACTTATAACCTAAATCCTTCAGGACTGCTAACGAAGTTGACAGTCCTAATACCAAGTAGGATTGCGCTGTCAACTTTGTCACCAGTCCTGAATAATTTTATACCAAACATGTGAACTAGCATGAAGCAAAATGAGAGTGGCAAACTTGTAAATAATTTGTCCTCAAGTAAAACTTGAGATGCCAATAGAATTTGCCAATTTTTTTAGGAACTTGTAATCAAAAGGATGAGATGCACATAATCCAATGGTTTGTAATTGATAAATTTGAAAAAAATAGGTTCCTCTAGTATTTTTGAGTTCATGAAATCCTTTTTTTTCTAGAGGAACTCATGAGTTCCTATTTTTTCAAAATCACCAACTACAAATCCTTGGATTACATGCATTTCATCATTTGATTGCAAGTTCCTAAAAAGTCAAGGGCCTAAATAAAATTTTTGTCCACGTGTCACAACCCTATTGCAAGTTCCTATTTTGAGTTCGTATTTGAGTTTTTGTAGTTGAACTGGAAGTTTTATTTTTCTTCGTAATACTACTTTCGGCAGTTACCATAAGCCGGTTATGGAGGTTCATATAATTTTGTATCCGGAGCCAATAAGATATGGGTTGGGACTTCTTCGCTTTTCAAAAGGCGTTTTCCCTTCTACTCCTTTTAAATGTTGCTTTTTCAAATTGAACTAGTTTCAAAATCATCTACCGTAATAATTAACTTATACTCTGGTCACTCCGTGCTAAATTACACGAAGAATGGTCATTCTCCGTGCTAAAACAACGGAGAATGGCCATTTATATAACAACAACTTTCAATTAGGACTGCCATCACCCTGACAGTCCTAATTTAATGTAGGACTGCCAGGGGGGTGGCAGTCCTGATACTGGATCTGATACTTTAACAAATTGGTATATTTTGCCACACATACTTGCACACAGGTAAACACATATAACACAGATAGCACACATGTAAACACATAAATAGCACACAGGTAGACACATACAACACAGATAGCACACAGGTAGACACGTATAACATACTGAACTTCATATTTTACTGTATACAAAATTTACTCCATATAGATTAGTGGACTTCATATTTTACTATATACAAAAGTGGTCCTCCATATACAAAATGTCAAACTGTAAATATATCTATACTTAGTCGATTTCGACGTCGTAGTGGTCAGCAGGTAAGTCTCTTGGCTCCTCAAACTTCAACAACTTCTTACAATGGTTGATCTTCTCATCTTCATGCCGTATGACTGAATATATTTGTCTCGGTACAACACCAGAGTTATGTACCTACAGGTACCTACAGTTAATTATTACGGTAGATGATTTTAATTGCATTTAACTATATATATACACATATATATACACATATCATTATAATAAATAATTTAATGGATATAAATTGCCAATTCCTAAATACATACACAAAATATTTGCATTTACCAAACATGTCTACAAGGTCGTATTTGGTCCCACTATATGACTACATGGGCTTGGATTTGACTTAGGTCCAATCTAGACAGGTTCGGTACAACCGGGTTCCCGAAAACTTAATAATATAATTAAATAATAAATAAAATCTTCGGTAGGGTTAAGTCGCAACTTGGCCTAGTTTTCTTAGTTAGGACGTCACTATGGCTCGGTCTTCCCTACCAGGGCTAATACACTAGTCAAAGCACGCCACTGCACTAACCGTGCCATGATTCCTAGTCGTCTTGTATTCCAAATCTCAACCATGGCTAAAATTATCTACCGTAATAATTAACTAAATAAATATTTGTTAAATTCTAAAATTACTATTTAAATAAAATAAATAATATTAAAAAATCTAGAAAGGGTAGCTACACAAACAAATGTTTCTAGAACAATTTTATGAGGGAACAAATGACATGACTATGTCTGCTCTCATTAAAATTAAACAGCGACACAATGAAATAACTAAAAGGTTCATTGAACGATTCCGCCATGAGGCACTCAAAATGCCCCTTGGGACTCCAGATGCTCTGACTATAGACACTTGCAAATCAAACCTGTTGCCTATAATCAACATGTGGACCGGATCGACACAGTTCCAGGATTAGCCTTTATTCATAGTGAATGCTAAAGCAGCAGAAAAAAGTGCTGACAAGTTCAAACAGTTAGGTATTCAGATGCCTAATCTTGACAAAGATGAACATGTTACACCTAATAATAGTGGCCGTCAGAATAACCGCAAGAGTAAAGAGACTTTGGCTATCAATATCAAAGGCAAAGAAACTCTAGCCGTAAATATAGGTCAATCAACACCTACTCCAACGACACCACCACAGAAGGCACTACGTCCGAAAGAAGAATATTCTTTTGATGAAGATGATGTCATGAGTATCTTTGACTGTCTGATCAAAAGCAATAAACTTCAACTGCCAGAGGTAAAACGGCTAGATGAAGTGGATAAAACTGACCACCCCAAATATTGTATTTACCACAGATTTATCGGACATCCGACTCGAGCATGCTATGTGCTCAAAGGCAAGACCTTGAGATGGTTAATTATGGCATAATTACTCTCCAACAAGACAAAAAGACTATAACTGCTAATGTTGTCTCTCTACAGTTTGGCAATTTTCCTGCTCAACTTGTGTAGGACGGTGTCTTTTCCATCCCGAGAACCACTTTGAAGATTGTTAATCTCCTACCTGCTCGAACTGATGGTCTTGTTCCTCTATCTACTAATAAAGGGGAGATTATGTGGATCCATCCTGATTTGGTGGCTGACTTTGAAGCACCTTCTTTATCCACAAAGTCTAAGAAAGCAACCAAATACAAGTCATATCACATGACTTCGTTTGGTGAACATTGTCCTCAACCTTTAACTACCACTTTCACTTCTGCTGTAGATCCTTCTTCTTTCTCCACTTCTGAGACAACACTGTCAAGTCAGAAGCCAAATATCAACCAGCTTTCCATCTATATAGTTCACAATCTCGTGAATTAATAACAAAGATGGGATATGATCTACAAAAGGCTTCCGGCTTGAATCATGGAAAAAGATCTCATGTACCTCTTTTTCTATACTTTTCATATAACCAATCTCAGGTTAGTTTGGGTTACAAGACGAACTCTTCATCTTGTCAAAAGAAATCTTCCAGAAGCAAGACCCAAGCGAAGAGTTGCAATATGGTATCCTTCGAACCTGTATCTGAAGAAGAGGCCTTAACTGGTACCAGGTCTGGAAGAATTTACCTAAGAGATTATTCAGAAGGCCAGGAGAACCCTACTTTAGCTCCAGAGACTCCTCTAGCATTATTTTCTCCTGCTATTAATGTTCCATCGGCTTCATCTCCTCCAGTGGAACCAACTCCTCCCAAACCAATGACAGCTGACAAAGGAAAACAACCTGTCCACTTTGACAAAGTATTAAAGAAGTCTCCAGTTCTAGGACTCGAGAAGCCATATAACTTCGATATACTGGCTCAACTGGCTAATATCCCGACAAGGTTATCAATTATTGAACTAATGCGTCTCTCAAAAGAAACTCGAGAGACATTGAGTGAAGCTTTGATGCAAGCTGATACTTGTCTAGCACTCCTCAAGAAGCCAGAGGAGGAGCCTGTAACTTGCCTTCATTGTCATAGTGTGATGGAGCTGATGCCAAACATCACCTTTACACAAGATGATATATTATTGGAAGATAATCGTCATGACCGACCCCTCTACTTTACAGGATATGTCGATAATATGAAGGTTGATCGCATCTTGATTGACCCTGGGTTTGCGCTCAGCATCATGCCAAAGACTTTACTAGATGCCTTAAAGATTCATGTACATAATCTTTCAACAACCATCACGACAATCCTGAGATTTAATTCTGGAAGAAGTGAACCTTTAGGAAAGATCTACTTGAAAGTTCAAATAGGCAATCTTCGTACAAGGGTTACTTTCTATGTGATTGACAATCATGGCTCTTATAATGCTTTGCTGGGGAGACCCTTTCTACATGAGCATAACATTATACCATCCACTCTACACCAATGCCTCAAATATGTGGACGTCAATAGAGAGGTCCAAAAGGAAGTAGCTGACCTAAATCCTTTCAAGGGCATTGAAGCATATTGTACTGATTCTTGGATGTACAAGGAAGAATTTATGAAGGTTGTATCAGCGATGGATAGTGAGGAAGATCAGAAAGATACTTCAAAAGATGTTCTCACAATCCTTGTCAAAGGACATACTACTCGTCCCTCTTTTTCTCAAGCTTTGACTATCCATCTTTCCTCTCATAACAAACAGCTTCCTGCTGTAGAAAGGGAACAAAGAGAGCTCACCTCTTCCGAGCCTCTTGTTATCGACCTTCGTCGTAACAAACCTTCTTTTTCTCTCCCTCTGGTTGTCAATCTCCCTAAGCCTTCTGTTAAGGCCAAAAATCCTTCCTCTTCTCCTCTGGTTATAAACCTTACTAAACCTTCTGTTAAGGCTAAGAATCTTATTGTAAATGATGATATATAAATCAATAAAGTAGCATCTCCTTTACAGTATACTGATGTTCATTATTATACTCGATGTTATTTAGAAATGCTAGATAACTTCAAACCACTTACCATAGGAGCAGTTCAACCTCTCCAAGACGAAGTATTGCTCGAGCTAATGCAGGACTCATTCTTCTTAGTTCCTTCCTGGAATAAAGATGAACTTCCTATACTTTTTAGTAAAGGAACAGAACAGAAGATCACACCCAATGTGAAGAAGAAAATCACAATAATGGAAGACTTCAACTACGTTGTTATAGTCAGCAATCAAAAGATAACATTTAAAAGATGGGCTATAATTTTAAAGCTGGTCCCAATGGTGGTAAGGGAGGTCGAACTCCTATTTGTATCCCTGCTCCAAAAGGAAAATCATAACAATATTATAGCAAAACAAAGCAGGAATTGGGTTATACTTCGCCAATTCTGACTCCAGAAGCCTCTGAATCCGATGAAGAAGAACGATCTAACTCTTCTGATTCTGTCTCATGGAATTCAGACACCAGTGTTGGGCACGTCCATCGAGTGACTCTATCTTCTAATATGGTAACTGCCGAGTTCTAGAAGACGACGAAGACTTTGCCGAAGACTTTGTCGAAGCCTCTGAATCTGATCCTTGGGCACAAAGGATGGATACTCAATGGGAGTTTTACTTTGAGCAACGTGAGCCACCTACCGAAGATCAGTTGGTTCGAGTCAATGTTGGAGATGAAACTTCCCTAAAACCAATATTCATCAGCAAAAGCCTCCCAGAAGCGGATAAACAAGAACTGATCCAGCTCATTAGGGAATACATTATTGTATTTTTTTGGACCTATGAATACATGCCGAGATTAGATCCCCAGATTGCTACCCATAAACTCAATATTCTGCCAAATGCAAGGCCAGTTAAGCAACAACAGCGTCAATTTTGACCTGACATGTGGGCGACATAGAAGTCGAAATCAAGAAGCTCATTACCTGTGGCTTCATCAGAGAAGAACAACATCCGGACTGGGTGGCTAATGTGTTCCAGTTTTAAAGAAAACAGGGAAGGTCCGAGTCTGTATCGACTTTAGAGACCTTAATGAAGCTTGTCCCAAAGACAAATTTTCTCTTCCAATCACTGATGTCATGATCGACAATATTTGTCGATTTGAACGTATATCTTTTATGAATGGATTTTCAGAATTTAATTAAATTAAGATACATCCAGAAGATGAGAAACATACATCTTTTTACACTCCTCTTGGAGTCTATTGCTATACTGTCATGCCATTTGGTCTCAAAAATGCTGGTATAACTTATCAGCGAGCCATGAGTACCATCTTCGTTGATCATTTTCAAAATATGGTTGAATGCTATGTAGATGATATTGCTGTCAAAAGTCATCTAAAGGAAGACCACATTCAAGACTTGAAAACTATATTCGATCTAATGCGCCAGCATCAACTCAAGATGAATTCTACCAAGTCATTTCTGGGAGTCTCTAGTGGCAAATTTCTTGGATTCGTTATTACCTCTAAAGATATACACGTTGACCCTGAAAAAATCAAAGCCATTCAAGAGATGTGTTCTCCACGCAACTTAAAAGAGCTACGAGGATTCCAGGGATGGCTTGCGTATATCAGGAGATTCATCTCGAATCTCTCTGGACGTTGTAGACCGTTCACTCAACTCATGAAGAAAGGTATGTCTTTTATTTGGACTGAAGAATATCAACATACATTTAAAGACATAAAGTGGTACTTGATGAACCCTCCAGTTCTAGTGCCTCCAGTCTCAGGAATACCCTTCCTGGTGTATGTTTGAGCAATGGACCATTTATTAGGTGCTTTATTAGCTCAAAAGAATAAAGAAGGTCATGAATAGGCTATCTATTATATTAGTCGTACAATGATTTGAGCTGAACATCGATACACTCCAGTGGAAAAAGAATGTCTAGCTTTGATGTTTGCTGTTCAAAAGACGAGACATTATATCACTGGCCAAACCATTCATGTTATTTCTAGAGTTAACCCTCTCCGGGTCCTGATGAAGAAGCCCAGTACATTCAATTCTAGGCTTGCAACATGGGCTATATTGTTAGCACAATATGATATGATTTATGTTCCTCAAAAGTCTGTTAAAGGTCAAGCCCTTGCTGACTTTCTGGCAGCTCATCCAATTCCCGAAATGTCTAAACTCTACGACGAGATTCCAGACGAAACTTTGGAGTCCAATACGATTTTAGAAGAAATTCTTACATGGCGTCTATTCTTTGATGGTGCATCCAGAATCGGACCAAAAGGTGCTATTGTCGCTGGAGTTGGAATCGTCCTCGTCTCACCAGAAGGGTTAGCTATTCAAAGAGCTTATTCTTTAGATGAGTCGTGTTTCAATAATGTGGCTGAATATAATGCTCTGCTTGTTGGCCTCCAATTGGCTAAATAATTAAATATTGAGTATCTTGAAGTTTATGCAGACTCCAAACTGATGTCAACCAAGTTAGAGGCATGTATGAAGTTCGACATGAAGATCTGGTTCTATATCATAATGCAGCGATCAGGATGGCTACTTCATTCAAAGGCTTCTTCATCGAGCATGTACATCGAACGTGTAATACAGAGGCTGATGCACTCGCTAATCTTGCAGTAGTGTTAGCAATTGCAGTAAGAAGGCAACAAATGATCGTCATCACTAATAGAGAGTTATTTTGCGTCAAGAATAACTTAAATATTGAAGTCAACAACTCAAACATGGAATTCGATAATTCAGTTGAAGTTTGTACCATTAGTGAAGATTGGAGGACTCTTTTCATAGACTTCATGGTCCATGATATCTTACCCGAAGATCCTAAGGAGACTACAACAATTCATCGACGGTTACTCAGATTCTATTATAATCATGCTACAAAGACACTCTACCGACGAACATTTGACGGCTTACTCCTACGCTGTCTCGCAGGAGAGGAAGCAAAACAAATACTTCGTGAAGCTCATGACGGTATTTGTGGCGCATATCAACCTGGCCCTAAACTACAGGATCATATTCACCCTATGGGCTACTATTGGCCCTCGATGGTATCTGATGCAATCGAGTATGCAAGGAAGTACCGAGCATGTCAAATCCATGTTGACTTCATCCATCAACCATCAGAATTTCTTCACCGACGACAGCATCATGGCCCTTTGAAGCTTGGGGCATGGATGTCATTGGTCCTATTAACCCTCCCTCGTCTCGAGGATATCGGTTCATATTGGCCATAACTGATTATTTCTCAAAGTGGGCTAAAGCTATACCTCTAGATGAGGTCAAGACAAGCAGTGTTATCAATTTTATTAAGCATCATGTGACCTACAGATTCGGTGTTCCTCGACGAATCATTCATGATAATGGGCCATAATTCATCAGTCAGAAGTTCACTCAATTCTGTGATGACAACAGGATCAATAATATTGCTTCTACAGCTTACAATCCTGCAACTAACGGGTTGGCAGAAGCATTTAAAAAGACTATCATCAAACTCCTCAAGAAGTTTGTTTCTATCAACAAACAGAACTGGAGTAAAAAGCTTGGAGAATGTCTGTGGGCTTACCGTACTATTGTATGTACTCCTACAGGCTGTACACCTTTCTCTTTGGTATATGGATGCGAGGCCGTCTTACCATTGGAAATCCAGATTGCTTCCCTAAGGATTGCCATTGCCAATGAACTCACAACCGAAAATAATAATCATCTGAGACTTCAGGAGCTTGAAGTGCTTGACGAGAAATGACTCCTAGCTTAACAACATATTGAGTTATACCAAGCTCGTCTATCAAAAGCCTTCAACCGTAAAGTCAAAGTCCGAACATTTCAGAAAGGAGAACTAGTTCTGTAACACCCAGTTTTCCAGATGAGGTTATTTTTGAAATTTTGTAATTATAATTATTATTCATTGATATTTATTTTATATTATGATTTTTGGTAATTTTTAATAATTTTTAAACTATTTAAAACTGTTTTAAGTCATGACTTGTGATTTTGATGTGCTGCTAGTGAAACCTGAGAGACTGCAAGACCTAGAGCCTAACCACGTCATTAGGATGATTTAATTGTTATTTTTAGTCTAGGGGTATTTTGGTCATTTTGACTTATCTGATTTATTTGGTCATTTGTTGAATTGGTGAATTTCTGGTTGACTTGACTTGTTGAGACCTAGTGAGCTAGCCTAGAAGCTAACCCTAGCCATGGTGACCCTAGTCTAACTTAGGTTAACCTACATTTAGTTATTAGAAAATAATTTTAGAGTGAGGGGATTTGGTTTAGTGCATTTAAGTCATGGTTCATGGTTTCATGAAATAACTTATGGCTAAATGATTTATTTTGATCATAACTTGGCCCATGGGCCATAACTAGAAGCCCTAACCCTAACCAAACCCTAAATGACCAGCCATAGGGATCCCCACCCTATATAAACACTTATTCTCTAGGGCTTGCCTCATTCTTGCATTCATTTCAACATTGGAAAAAGAAAGGTATTGTCCCTCTTCCAAAAATCCCCATAAATTCATTTTAATTCTTTTTTAATCCTCGTTTCTTGCATTAGAACCTAATACTCTCCTACTTTCTGATTTTGGGGTTTAATCCCAGTTTTGGGACAATTTGGAGCATTTGGCATCAAGAGGAAGAATCCCCCATTTGGAGCTTTTCCAAGCTTTTTGTACACATAGGTAAAACCCTCTAAATTGATTTATATTTCAGTTTTCTTTGCATGTAGGGCTAGATCTAGGAGTCCCCTAGGTGTCCCCGAAATTTGGGTGGAATTCGTGTCCGTTTGGTGTCCGTATCGGACACGTGTCATAGTGTCTCCTAGGTGTTCGATGAAATGCTTGAATGAATTGAATGTTACTGTTTTTCAAAACAAATTACATGGTTGTGTAGCACTTTATATGTAGATTATGTTTGTTTATGACTGAGCACAATTCTGTAGATTTTTCGTGTCCAAAACGGACACTCACCACGTGCACGACACAGCGCACAGGCACCGTGCGGCTGTCCTGCTGCTCGACCTTGATTGCGGACACGACACGCAATGTTTTGACACCAAATTTTGTGGACACTTCCCCCTAGTGACTGACACGACACTTGTAAAATGTCATGCGACCTTGATATGTGTGCACGAAGAAAACACACGCGTACGGGTTTCTCAACACACTGTGCACACTGTTTTTTTCTTCACTGTTTCGTGTCTCGTGCTCAGGACACGCGACTCGTGGACACCTCGTGTCGAGTCCAGTGTATAGCCATAGTATTGGGCTACACATAGGTTTGACCCCGAGGTGTGTCGAGCTGGGTGTCGTGCTCACGAGACCTGGACACACGCGCACCACACTGTATTGCTGCCCTTCCTCCGTGTTCAGTTTTTTTGATAAGTTCAGAGTCAAATGTTATTTAAATTGTTAAATTATGTAAGTTAATGTTCATTTAATGATGTGTAATGTATATGACTGTTTGGGGATGATTTTTCATTGGCTAGGTCGAGGTTTGCATGGTTGATAGGAAGATTGGTTTCATTTTCATAACATCCTGAAAATTCCTGATACTTGCAACCTATTATGCTAATTTCTGAATTCAAAAGCGATTTCAACCTATTTTCCCTGATTTAAATTACCATGATTAGTTCATGTATATGTGTAGGATTGATGTTAACTAAGGATTTTGGATTAAGGGTTTTGATTCATGATTTAAATGACAGTTTTCAAATGAGTTTTCAGAATTTTTAATAAAGGTAACCTGAGAGATGACTCTCAATGTTTTGTCATGCTACCCTTCACTGCACATACATTTTATTGACACTTGGTTTGTATGATTGGGCTCTAGTTTGAAGTTTTGGTGTATCAGTGGGTTTGGGGTCGGCCAAGGGGCCACTTGGCCATTGGTATTCAGGTTAAATTTCTATAGAGGATTAGCTAGTGTATCAGAGACATCGGAATATGTTGGTATCAGTTAAGAATTTGAGTGGGAGGGAATGTGTCTCTCTGAATGCTAGGGACTGAACTTGGTTCAGTCAAGGTATGGTTCAGGATGAGTGAGTGAGGGGTCTAGCAGCAGGGGACTGACCTTTTAGTGTGTCAATCCTACAATAGGGGTTTTGGTGTCTCAGTCTTTAGTGTGTCAGTATTTGGGTTGGTGTGTGTGAGTGTCTATAGTGAGTAGTTCCAGTGTCAGGATATGTGGGTCATTCATGGGACAACACTAGATTATCTAGGATATATAATATAGATTATATTATATATTTAAGGATATATAGTTTAGTATATAATATGGGTACATATATAGAAGATTTGCAAGTAAGAGGGGGAGCCACTGCTCTGTGAAGCAGTATCAGAAGTATCAGAGCAAGGCATGGCTGGACAGTGTGTGTCCTACATCTGGGGCCACATGGCAGCTATGCCCATGGCTCGGTTGGATAGTGGATGGGCCATTGGCCAGGAAATTCCTAGGCCATGGGCATTGGTTGGACTTTTGGCACTTGGCCAACTTCTTTGTGAATGAATGAGAGTATAGGGGTTCATATCAGATGTTGACACTTGTGTGTCAGTTTTGTAGACCCTGTAGAGTAGCAGTATGGGAGATGTGGAGGATTGTGAGTTAGAGAAATGAACCTGGGTTGAATGTTTAAACTAGGTTTGATATGGAGTTCAGGTTTACTGATGTTCAAGAAATCTAAAATTGTTTAGTTAAAACTGAGTTTTTGTTTACATAGAATTTGAGTTGAGTTAGTATCTATATAGGTAGTGAGACAATGCATGTATGTATGTAAGCTATGAATATAAAGTATGTATGTACCTCTCTATGTATATATCTAAATACATATATATATATATATGTATATAGATATGCATCTATGTATAAACCTATGTGGGTATGTGCCTATGTATATATCTATGTACCTATATCTATGTATGAATGCAAAAATGTATGTATCTATGTATATATGAAATATGAATGTAAGGTAGCTGCCTTCATATATGCATATATTGTGATGAATATATGCATATAGGCAATAGAATGAAATGGAACATGGTTAATGAAATTGTATGATGCAAGTTAGATACAAAGTTATATGCATGATTATATCCAAATAAATGCAAGCATGTATGTGTGGAATATGAATGCATAGATGAATATATGCTTCTAGATATGGTATGTGTGTTCTCTGTGACTTGTGAGTGTGCTTGGTAGTTAGCCTAGGCTTGGTTCGGCCTAGTGAGACTTGACTGGACTAGGATTGACCTAGTTGACTAGTGTAATTGACCAGGTTGACTTAGAGTTGACTTTGACCTAGATTTGACCTAGAATCATGTAGATTGCATCATAAACTTTATTTACCTTGTTTTAAACACATTATAACCCATACTGCTCTATTTAGGACTTTGTGACTCCGTTGCAGACATCTGATATTACACTACTCTTTTCAGAGTATCAGGCGAGTACATTCTCTGATAGTTCTCTCATTTATTTGTCAATTACTGTACTTCAGTTCTAGTTAGCTATATGTGATTCTCTGTTACAAACACGTATTTTATTTCTGAATCCATGTATACGACACACATACTTACTTGTCTTACCTCTATTATTCGAATCACCATACGAATCACCATACGAATCACCCTATTCGTATCTTCATATGTTGGTTGGACTTTTATTCGATTGATGTGTCGGACTTTGGATTCATTTGTATTAGATGGACGGGGAAATACTTGATTAGACATGTGAACATTCCCACTATTCGAACCACCCCCTGTGAATATATTCGAACGATAGCCATTCCACACCCGGCCAGGTGTGTGATGTGCCGGATTTACCCTTAGCCGTTTACATGTCTAACTAAGTATTTTAAAACACACTTGGAGAATTTATTCGAATCATTATTAGAACATCTTGTGAATCACCTTATTCGTATCACCTTATTCGATTCACCTTATTAGAATAATGATTAGAATTACATTCGACTCATCTTATATTAGACTCACATTGGGATTACACTCGACTTATATTGTACCATCTAAACTCATTTTGTTACTCTAGTTCAGCTAGATTTTATTTTACAGTCTTCCTTGCTATGTTTCTCTTCTTGTTTAGTTACCTTACTTTCCTTATACCTTAACTGCTCTCTACATCATTACTCGTACAAACTGCCATATTCATCAATACAACTGTCTATAACTGCTTTATAGTTCTCTGTCATTTACTTGGGTTTGCTAGATGAGATTGTGCTCGTTCCTGTCCTGACTGGACCTGTTAAAAATATTACAGATGCTTGCCCTGAGGACATTTGCCCTACTTGCTTTGGAGCAGGAGATGGCTTAGCTACCTATGGCCCCGACACTCAGGAGTGATCGAGAGTTTAGTTAGTCTGTCTTGTTTTAGTTTCCTGTTTAGATCTGGAGTTGTATATAGAGATTTGAGACTTGAGATGTATTGAAATTTTGAGTTTGTTGCTATTATATTAGTAGTTTTGTTGTCTTCAATTTCTTAGTGATATTTCTGTGTTATCTTATCGTGCTTAGGCTGTGATTGAGTTACACCATATCTTATACTTGTCCTCCGTTCGGAGTTGATCATGATGAGTACATTATATACTGCATGAGTTGATGGTTAGTTAGAGACTTAGAACAGCGTTCTACCGCCGACACTGCGGCATAGGCTGGGCGCTGTTACGTACTCGTACCCTCACAGTGGGTGCGGGTCGTGACACGTTTTTAGTGGTGGCCCATGTAGGTCGAGAATCGCATTAGTGCGATATCGCGGTAGTACGGCGACTTAGTTGTACTGCTGCGAGCCTGCCATAGGACTGAGAGATAGGCTTTACCGGAGAGGCACTCAATCACAGTTAGGAAAATTTTGCTTTAAATCATGCCATCTACATATCGTACTGATTTGTCTTCTTTGAATTAACTGTCCTCCCTTGATATATCGATTCCTGCTCAGTATTGACTTCCTTGTTCGACCTGTCTTCAGGATGGTGGAGACACGATCACATCGCTCGGGTGCAGCAGTCGTTGTAGAGGGGACTGCCACCTCTCAGCCAGATCAGCAGGGTCAGGTGGATGCAGCTCCTGCTACCTCTGCCCATCTCGAGACTTCAGCAGCAGCAGCAAGGGGTATGCCTTCACCAGCTCGGGGGCAGGACCTAGTCATCCCAGAGATGCAGTTCTAGCAGCCACCGCCTACAAGACATGTGGATACGGCGCTGATGTTCGCCTACTTCCAGCAGTTTATGGACCGGCAGCAGGCCCGACAGGACCGAGGCATGGAGTTGGCCCTTGCGACGGTCGCAGCACGACCAGTGATCCAGCAGCCGAGGACACCGAGGATTGAGCAGTTTCAGAAGATGAGCCCCAGAGATTTTCTGGGGACAGAGGGGATCCTATATGCCGATGAGTGGATCGAGCATATAGAGGAGATCTTCCGCCTGGCCAGGATACCAGCAGATCTTCAGATCGAGGCCGCAGCTAGCCGGATGCGAGATCTTGCACGCACCTGGTATCAGTCAGACCCCAGGGTGGGAGTCGCTGGACAGTCCTGGGAGGAGTTCAAGGGCTTCTTCAAGAAGAAGTTCTTTCCAGATTCAGTGCTTCGAGTCTTGGAGTCGCAGTTCGAGAGCTTGCTTCAGGGGAGCCTGTCAGTGGAGGAGTACGCTGGAGAGTTCGGCCGCCTCGACAGATTTGTAGAGGGTTTGAGCGAGACGGCGAAGGCCCAGAGGTTCCGAAAGGGTCTGGTCAAGGAAGTCAAGTCCTTGACCAAGGGCAACAGGGATGCCACTTTTGAGGAGATTTTGACGGGAGCCTTATTGGCTGAGGATGATCTTGAGCTTAGGCTCAAGAGGGGGCAAGACCCAGTTGGGGACAGCAGCAACGGAGGCCAGGCCAAGAGGCCTCATGTACAGATTCAGCAGATGCAGGCACCAGTAAGAGTACAGCAGGCACAGCATCAGCCTAGAGGGCAGGACCGTAAGGAGCAGCCTTGTGCTTACTGCAAGAGGGCAGGGCACGTTTGGGAGACTTGTTATAGGAGGCGAAAGGTTTGTCTGTTCTGTGGATCCGCTGCTCATCAGGTCAGGGATTGCCCTACTGCACCCGTATATGACGGAGCACCGGGTCAAAGAGAGGGAGCTAGGCCACCTGTAGCTCAGCACCAGAGGGGTGGAGCTTTTGCGATGGCAGCCGAGGAGACTGACATCGCAGATAATGGATCAGCAGGTTTGACCTTCTTGTTCTTCCTCCCCACTTCCATGTGTGATTTTCCTTAGTACCTGCCAGGATATTGCTTGTGATTGCTAGATAGTGTAGCTACCCTGTTCGAGACTGTGGAAATCACGACCAGTAGGATTGTATTGCTTCGACTTTGATTGCTTGGGGGTTTGACCTAGGCAAGGTGCGATCATCTTAATTTCGAGGACAAAATTTTTATAAGGTGGGTAGGATTGTAACACCCAGTTTTCCAGATGAGGGTATTTTTGAAATTTTGTAATTATAATTATTATTCATTGATATTTATTTTACATTATGATTTTTGGTAATTTTTAATAATTTTTAAACTATTTAAAACTGTTTTAAGTCATGACTTGTGATTTTGATGTGCTGCTAGTGAAACCTGAGAGACTGCATGACCTAGAGCCTAACCACGTCATTAGGGTGATTTAATTGTTATTTTTAGTCTAGGGGTATTTTGGTCATTTTGACTTATTTGATTTATTTGGTCATTTGTTGAATTGGTGAATTTCTGGTTGACTTGACTTGTTGAGACCTAGTGAGCTAGCCTAGAAGCTAACCCTAGCCATGGTGACCCTAGTCTAACTTAGGTTAACCTACATTTAGTCGTTAGAAACTAATTTTAGAGTGAGGGGATTTAGTTTAGTGCATTTAAGTCATGGTTCATGGTTTCATGAAATGACTTATGGCTAAATGATTTATTTTGATCATGACTTGGCCCATGGCCCATAACTAGAAGCCCTAACCCTAACCAAACCCTAAATGACCAGCCATAGGGATCCCCACCCTATATAAACACATATTCTCTAGGGCTTGCCTCCTTCTTTCATTCATTTCAACATTGGAAAAAGAAAGGTATTGTCCCTCTTCCAAAAATCCCCATAAATTTATTTTAATTCCTTTTTAATCCTAGTTTCTTGCATTAGAACCTAATACTCTCCTACTTTCTAATTTTGGGGTTTAATCCCAGCTTTGGGACAATTTGGAGCATTTGGCATCAAGAGGAAGAATCCCCCATTTGGAGCTTTTCCAAGCTTTTTGCACACATAGGTAAAACCCTCTAAATTGATTTATATTTCAGTTTTCTTTGCATGTAAGTCTAGATCTAGGAGTCCCCTAGGTGTCCCCAAAATTTGGGTGGAATTCGTGTCCGTTTGGTGTCCGTATCGGACACGTGTCATAGTGTCTCCTAGGTGTTCGATAAAATGCTTGAATGAATTGAATGTTACTGTTTTTCAAAACAAATTACATGGTTGTGTAGATCTTTATATGTAGATTATGTTTGTTTATGACTGAGCACGATTCTGTAGATTTTTCGTGTCCAAAACGGACACGCACCACGTGCACGACACAGCGCACAGGCACCGTACGGCTGTCCTGCTGCTCGACCTTGATTGCGGACACGACACACAATGTTTTGACACCAAATTTTGTGGACACTTCCCCCTAGTGACTGACACGACACTTGTAAAATGTCACACGACCTTGATATGTGTGCACGAAGAAAACACACGCGCACGGGTTTTTCAACACACTGTGCACACTGTTTTTTTCTTCACTGTTTCGTGTCTCGTGCTCAGGACACGCGACTCGTGGACACCTCGTGTCGAGTCCAGTGTGTAGCCATAGTGTTGGGCTACACATAGGTTTGACCTCGAGGTGTGTGGAGCTGGGTGTCGTGCTCACGAGACCTGGACACACGTGCACCACACTGTATTGCTGCCCTTCCTCTGTGTTCAGTTTTTTTGATAAGTTCAGAGTTAAATGTTATTTAAATTGTTAAATTATGTAAGTTAATGTTCATTTAATGATGTGTAATATATATGACTGTTTGGGGATGATTTTTCATTGGCTAGGTCGAGGTTTGCATGGTTGATAGGAAGATTGGTTTCATTTTCATAACATCCTGAAAATTCCTGATACTTGCAACCTATTATGCTAATTTCTGAATTCAAAAGCGATTTCAACCTATTTTCCCTGATTTAAATTACCATGATTAGTTCATGTATATGTGTAGGATTGATGTTAACTAAGGATTTTGGATTAAGGGTTTTGATTCATGATTTAAATGACAGTTTTCAAATGAGTTTTCAAAATTTTTAATAAAGGTAACCTGAGAGATGACTCTCAATATTTTGCCATGCTACCCTTCACTGCACATACATTTTATTGACACTTGGTTTGTGTGATTGGGCTCTAGTTTGAAGTTTTGGTGTATCAGTGGGTTTGGGGTCGGCCAAGGGGCCACTTGGCCATTGGTATTCAGGTTAAATTTCTATAGAGGATTAGCTAGTGTATCAGAGACATCGGGATATGTTGGTATCAGTTAAGAATTTGAGTGGGAGGGAATGTGTCTCTCTGAATGCTAGGGACTGAACTTGGTTCAGTCAAGGTATGGTTCAGGATGAGTGAGTGAGGGGTCTAGCAGCAGGGGACTGACCTTTTAGTGTGTCAATCCTACAATAGGGGTTTTGGTGTCTCAGTCTTTAGTGTGTCAGTATTTGGGTTGGTGTGTGTGAGTGTCTATAGTGAGTAGTTCCAGTTTCAGGATATGTAGGTCATTCATGGGACAACACTAGATTATCTAGGATATATAATATAGATTATATTATATATTTAAGGATATATAGTTTAGTATATAATATGGGTACATATATAGAAGATTTGCAAGTAAGAGGGGGAGCCACTGCTCTGTGAAGCAGTATCAGAAGTATCAGAGCAAGGCATGGCTGGACAGTGTGTGTCCTACATCTGGGGCCACATGGCAGCTATGCCCATGGCTCGGTTGGATAGTGGATGGGCCATTGGCCAGGAAATTCCTAGGCCATGGGCATTGGTTGGACTTTTGGCACTTGGCCAACTTCTTTGTGAATGAATGAGAGTATAGGGGTTCATATCAGATGTTGACACTTGTGTGTCAGTTTTGTAGACCCTGTAGAGTAGCAGTATGGGAGATGTGGAGGATTGTGAGTTAGAGAAATGAACCTAGGTTGAATGTTTAAACTAGGTTTGATATGGAGTTCAGGTTTACTGATGTTCAAGAAATCTGAAATTGTTTAGTTAAAACTGAGTTTTTGTTTACATAGAATTTGAGTTGAGTTAGTATCTATATAGGTAGTGAGACAATGCATGTATGTATGTAAGCTATGAATATAAAGTATGTATGTACCTCTCTATGTATATATCTAAATACATATATATATATGTATATAGATATGCATCTATGTATAAACCTATGTGGGTATGTGCCTATGTATATATCTATGTACCTATATATCTATGTATGAATGCAAAAATGTATGTATCTATGTATATATGAAATATGAATGTAAGGTAGCTGCCTTCATATATGCATATATTGTGATGAATATATGCATATAGGCAATAGAATGAAATGGAACATGGTTAATGAAATTGTATGATGCAAGGTAGATACAATGTATTTGCATGATTATATCCAAATAAATGCAAGCATGTATGTGTGGAATATGAATGCATAGATGAATATATACTTCTAGATATGGTATGTGTGTTCTCTGTGACTTGTGAGTGTGCTTGGTGGTTAGCCTAGGCTTGGTTCGGCCTAGTGAGACTTGACTGGACTAGGATTGACCTAGTTGACTAGTGTAATTGACCAGGTTGACTTAGAGTTGACTTTGACCTAGATTTGACCTAGAATCATGTAGATTGCATCATAAACTTCATTTACCTTGTTTTAAACACATTATAACCCATACTGCTCTATTTAGGACATTGTGACTCCGTTGCAGACATCTGATATTACACTACTCTTTTCAGAGTATCAGGCGAGTACATTCTCTGATAGTTCTCTCATTTATTTGTCAATTACTGTACTTCAGTTCTAGTTAGCTGTATGTGATTCTCTGTTACAAACACGTATTTTATTTCTGAATCCATGTATACGACACACATACTTACTTGTCTTACCTCTATTATTCGAATCACCATACGAATCACCATACGAATCACTATTCGAATCACCCTATTCGTATCTTCATATGTTGGTTGGACTTTTATTCGATTGGTGTGTCGGACTTTGGATTCATTTGTATTAGATGGACGGGGAAATACTTGATTAGACATGTGAACATTCCCACTATTCGAACCACCCCCTGTGAATATATTCGAACGATAGCCATTCCACACCCGGCCAGGTGTGTGATGTTCCGGATTTACCCTTAGCCGTTTACATGTCTAACTAAGTATTTTAAAACACACTTGGAGAATTTATTCGAATCATTATTAGAACATTTTGTGAATCACCTTATTCGTATCACCTTATTCGATTCACCTTATTAGAATAATGATTAGAATTACATTCGACTCATCTTATATTAGACTCACATTGGGATTACACTCGACTTATATTGTACCATCTGAACTCATTTTGTTACTCTAGTTCAGCTAGATTTTATTTTACAGTCTTCCTTGCTATGTTTCTCTTCTTGTTTAGTTACCTTACTTTTCTTGTAGCTTAACTGCTCTCTACATCATTACTCGTACAAACTGCCATATTCATCAATACAACTGTCTATAACTGCTTTATAGTTCTCTGTCATTTACTTGGGTTTGCTAGATGAGATTGTGCTCGTTCCTGTCCTGACTGGACCTGTTGAAAATATTACAGATGCTTGTCCTGAGGACATTTGCCCTACTTGCTTTGGAGCAGGAGATGGCTTAGCTACCTATGGCCCTGACACTCAGGAGTGATCGAGAGTTTAGTTAGTCTGTCTTGTTTTAGTTTCCTGTTTAGATCTGGAGTTGTATATAGAGATTTGAGACTTGAGATGTATTGAGATTTTGAGTTTGTTGTTATTATATTAGTAGTTTTGTTGTCTTCAATTTCTTAGTGATATTTCTGTGTTATCTTATCGTGCTTAGGCTGTGATTGAGTTACACCATATCTTATACTTGTCCTCCGTTCGGAGTTGATCATGATGAGTACATTATATACTGCATGAGTTGATGGTTAGTTAGAGACTTAGAACAGCGTTCTACCGCCGACACTGCGGCGTAGGCTGGGCACTGTTACGTACTCATACCCTCACAGTGGGTGCGGGTCGTGACAAGTTCTAACCGTCAGACGTCCTATGACTATGACGCACATGAGAAAAGGCAAATTCGAAGCGAAGTAGGAAGGACCCTACATTGTAAGTAAAGTTTTCTCCAACAGAGCTTATCAATTGACTGGTATGGATGGTCGAATCGCCGTGATACCCATTAATGGCAAATTTCTTAAGAAATATTATGTTTGAAGACAAAGAGATATCAACACAGAGAATCAGAATGTAAATACAATTTCTTTTATTGCATAACTCAGACAGAAGAAAATACATAAAATTAACGAGGACCAGAGCCCTCTTGATTGAAAACATATTTCGTAAGAAGATCGAAGACATTATTGTCCGATGACACTAGTAGTTCACAAATAGCCTTCCTCGGAGCTTCTTCCTTGGCAGTACTTCAAGGCTCCACCAGTTTGGTAAGAATGTCCTATTTTTGATTCAGGAACAGCCGAGCTTTCTCACACTTCTGGCTGAATGGGTGGCAAAGGCTCGTCGGAATGAGTGTCGATGGCGGCTTTAATCTTTGGGATGGCCTCAGCCTCATTAGGTGCATCCTCGGAAGACATTTGCGATGAAAGGATAGGTGTGGATAACATTATCAAAAGTTTCGCACTATTTATAGATAGAAAGGCCAAACATTCTGTCTCAGGAATCGAAACAACCTTTCCTAAAAAATGCATGTTCCTTCATTCATCCCTTTTCGTCTCGTGAATAGGTCTCCATTTATTGTTTGTCGTGGGAACCAAAACGACCTTTCTTTGAAAAGGCATGCTTATTCACTCATCAATTTTTTTAGGCCTACATTTATTATCGTTTATTTACTTTCTCGTAAATAAAGCCACAGATAATAAATACTCAAAATCTCCAGCAAAGTCCTCTCCTCTCTTAACATCGAATCTCCCGGGCACCATTAGGGTTTGTCGAAGAAGCTTCTGAGTCTGGAAGAAGAAGAGACATAGTGGTCAAAGGAGATCGGGAAGAAGAGAAAAAGGTAGGGTTTCGAAAAAGTCACGTTGGTGAAGAATGAAAGGACTCGAAGGGAACGACTATTTATAGCCTAAACAGTTACGCAATCTATGTTAAAGAATCGGACTCGAGTTGACTGGCGCAACTTAGACACAGTCATTTCTAATTCAAAGTATTTCGAAACTTTGAAGTCTTTTCAAATTTTGAAAACTTTGAAGGGGGTTGTCACGGCCCGCACCTGCTTTTCGGATACGAAGCGTGTCCAAGCCCAGCCTACGCCGCAGTGTCGACGGTAGTACGCTGTCTAAATACAAGTCACGACAATCTAGATTCACATGGTAAACTAAATCTCATCCATAGGAATAATCATGTCACAGTCAAGATCAATGAAAAGACATGAACTGAATAATAATGAATAAACTGAATATCAAGAATCACTGTCACGTCCGGTGGACACAAATCCACTACCAATAGATGGAAGAAAATAGAAGAATACATGGAGTAACTTACTGAATAAAAATTGCTAATCTAGACCACCTCAAGTGCAAGCGATACGATCTGATGCTGGCTCAACCCTTTGGTCTACTCCTAACACAAGCTCGGCTAACCTGAAGAGATCATCAGGTCCTCAGAGGACTAGCAAGATACATAAAAACGAGCCTTTCTAACAGTTTATTATGCATGGAGAAAAGTACAGAATAAACAAGTAAAATGGTACAATGAATAAAGCACGAATCTATACACTGTCTACACGAAAATAAACAAGGACTAGAGAACTCATGTCAAGATGTCAACGGATAACCGAAACGAATACTCAAACCCTCGTCCCTAATATGGACTCGCAGGTTTGAACTAGTAACCCTCGTCCCTAGTGTGGACTCGCAGGTTAGCATCACCCTCGTCCCTAGTGTGGACTCGCAGGCGTAAACCCTATACTGCTAACCCTCGTCCCTAGTGTGGACTCGCAGGCTAGTATCTACTACTAACCCTCGTCCCTATTGTGGACTCGCAGGCTAGCATCACCCTCGTCCCTAGTGTGGACTCGCAGGTGTGGACCAACAACTACTAACCTTCGTCCCTAGTATGGACTCGCAGGTTAGCTTCACGATTTCAAGACAATAAGGCACGACTAAATCAAGGCACGATCAATAAGACACACGGCTAACTGTGAACACGGTCTACAAATCAATGATACCAATATACGAACATGATATGAAAGATACATATCAATAATATGAGAAAAACTGGATAATAAATAAAGACAGTGCATGGAAATAAAGCTGTGTAGAAAGGCAAGGTATACTTGCCTTTGGTCCTGAGCTGCTGGCACGGTCGAGTGTTGAGTCACAGTCTCCAAAATACCTGTTTTACGAATTTGTTCTAATTAATGCATGAAATTGGATTACAATAAATCATTCTTTTAATCAAGGCTAATTGCTTTAGTTTTTCCAATGGTTTTACTAAGTTGGAAGGTCTACCCCTTTTGTACTACACATAGATATACAACTGAACTGGGTTCTCTATAATTCCCCTTATTACCCTCAATCCCTACAGGTTTTACTCAACTGATTCCCCAAGCAATTGGGGCTGCCACCACTACATACTCTGGTACAATGGTACCCACTCCAGGATATTAGACACACATGTATTCCTGTACAGAACAGTGGGTGTCTCACATGAATACCCTATATACACCCTTGCTACCATGTCCTGCTACTAAAGGACGGAATGGAGGATGGACAAAGTATAAGTGGCAATGTAAGTCTGATCATTAAACCATATGGACTGATATGTCCAGACATAGTGCTACCTACTATCAGGATATGAATTTCAGGGTAACAAATCTGCTCAAAGAGTATGCAGGACACTCACTGTGTCTGCCATCAAGGGTTTGAGGCAGGACTGTTGGTCTGCAACCTGAGAGGGAGCAGTACATGGGTCCTATACTGATACTATAAATGAGGAACAATGATGCTGAACTTAGTATTGATATGAACTATTTAAGATGGACATAATTTATTAGGCTCGGATGACAGAACACAAATAAGGAAGGAAATGCCTCGTACTCGAGGGATTTGTCTCCCACTTATCGAAATTGCTCTTGACCGTAAAACACAATCAATTGAAGCATTACTCAGAGAAATATCAACATGGCCAATAAAATATTTAAAATGACAAGCCAAACAACTATCAATACAAACTTGTAGGAAAACCTGATTGTATCAGTCAATTTTTGTAGCAAGGCAGTCTTCAACATGAACTCTGAACTATGAGGAGATTCCACCAACTGTATGATGTATGTGAAACAATTTTTAGGATAATCAGATCACATTGGCGAATTAGGTTCTGTTCGCTGCTTAAGGTCAGGGCTGAATTAAAAGTCCCAAGTCCAATAGGACTGAACCTACCTAGCAGGAGTTGATCAAACAAGATGACAGTTACATAATCATCCAGATCTACCTATATGGCACTCCCCGTAATGTGGTATACTCTGTTTTTAGGTGTTCAAAGAACAGATCGAGTCGAGTATGAGGATGGGGATTATATATACAGTGGGTTGACAATACAGTGGGCAGGACTGCACATGTATACAGGAAACTAAGCTCATAAAGTCAAAGGCTGAGTACAATTACAGTCTTACTCTTTCATTCAGATATCTGAACTGTAAATAGTATGCAAACCGAACCATGACATGAAATCTCATTGGGTGGCACATTAGCTAAAACAAGTACTGACCATGAAAAGAGAATGGACTAATACTAGGATGATGTGTATGATACTCTAGTTTAGGATACAACCCATAAGTATCCAACCCAGGTATTAGGGTACTGCTATGGGCTCAGGTCTGATTCAATGCCCGAATCAGGTTCTCGAGTGTCGAATTATGTATCCCCCTTATTGTACCTGATACCTCTGGGGTGTATGATACCATTATCTGCTGGTACCTCTATTATGAAGTTTGATATCAAAGGTAGGTGAGGGTATGCATCTATGATTGTCCTGTTATTCCTAAACTTAAACATTTCTCAAGTGTAGGTATCTGCACTGCCATCTAACGGCTAAGAAGGGTTTGGCTAATATGTATCAATCCCGATACTATTAACCTGTAATCACGAGTACCCCCATGCTTTATATCCATCCTACTTCATACGAACTTAATCTTAAACATAGTTTATTTAGTACAGTACTGTAGAACCCTAGAGGGGGGGTGAATAGGGAAATAAAAAATAAACTATAACAAATGATGCAATAAAGAGTAAATAGTAGAAAGATCAAACGCAAACGCAAGGATGTATCCTGGTATCCTCTTTTGAGGCAATCCAGTCCCGGAACTCTCTCCGGCTTTAATCCACTATTATGCAAATAGTACACACGAGTTTGGATCCGAAGAACTCGCCAACTTCAACACGAGTTTGGATCCGAAGACTCGCCAACTTCTACACACGAGTTTTCTTACGAAGGCTCGCCAACTTCAAACAAAAGAGAATGAGAACTTGCTGATCTTCTAACACGTGAAGATCGAAATGTACAACTCTTTAATACTCTAGCACTTTGGGAGAGGATGACAATGAAAAGCTTTGAGAGAGTATTAATGGTGGAGCTCTTGGTTGTTGGAAAATTTATGGAAGAGTTGGTGAGGAAGCTCAAGAGAGAGAGAGCTTCCTTTTATAAGAAAACCAAGAGTGGGTGGCATTTAATGCTTCTGAGTGTACGCAGACCGGCATGCCGTCGGTATGTCGCGGCATACCGCCGGTATGCCGGCCAAACAGTAACGGTCATATTTATGACCGTTCAAGAGCATTAAATGCGGCCATTAATGCATGTCAGACCAAATCGAAAAGCAGATTATTCGAAATTCGGTATACCGCCGGTATGCCGGAGCATACCGTCGGTATGCCGACTAAGATCACAGAAAGTTTTAGAGCTATAAGAAACGGTATGCCGTAGCGTACCGTCGGTATGCCGACAATAAATCACAGCATCTATTGTGTTGCTAGGAAACGGCATGCCGCCGGTATGCCGCAGCATGCCGTCGGTATGCCGATAATTCGAGACAGCAACTTTCTGGACACAGAAAGCGGTATGCCGCCGGTATGCCGAAGCATGCTGTCGGTATGCCGCTTATTGTCACAGAACCATTTCTGGACACGAAAACGGTATACCGCCGGTATGCCGTAGCATGCCGTCGGTATGCCGCTTTTTGTCACAGAAACTTTTCTGGACACAAGAACGGTATACCGCCGGTATGCCGGAGCATACCGCCGGTATGCCGCTCTGAATAACTTGATTTTCGATTTGTGCTTTAAGTTATCATCCATCCTTTAGTGTTTTACAGAAATACCTAGACCAGTACAGACTCGAAAACACTAAGCATGAAGACGCCGACTTTATGCAGGGAATGCCGGTGAACGCCACAGTCTTCAAGAAATCAGAAAGTCCTTGATCTTCTGAGAGAATTAGAATCTGAAAAGCAAAAGACTAAACTACGAAGATGCTGTTAATTACTCAAAATAAAATGTGCCAACAAACTCCCCCATTTTGATAATTGACAAAATAGAGAGATAGCATCTTCAGGGAGTATCTCCCCCGTAGGTAGACAGCTCCCCCTCAATACGATTTCTCCCCCTTTGTCACTTATTCAAAGATGGGGATAACTAAAGTAAACAGTGCACATATAAATGTAAAAATACGAGAAGAGTGATAAAAGCATGCATGAATATATTGAAGGAAAAGTTAAGATACATGCATGACCCATATAAAGCAGAGATAAAGAAAATAAAGACTCCATTACGAGAGCCGGACACTTGAGACAAACATGGATAAAGTCCCCGAAGGACTGCAAAAAGTAAGAAACAACCACACCGGTCCCCGAAGGACCACAAAAGACAAACAAGCAACACATAAAAAACAAGAACCACTAAACCACTGAGACCATCACCAAAGGAGAACCATCCCTAATCCTCTGCCGGATCATCATCACCATCATCATCCTGAGCCTGCTGGAGGGCGCCAAAAGGATCAATGCCGTCCGGGTACATAAACCCGTAGGCATTGGGGTCAGAGAAACGCGGGGCCGTGTACATGGGATCCTGAAGATTAAGATCCAGAAAGGCATCCCGGTCTTGGAGAGTGCGCTGGATGAAGTAGCCCTGATCGTGGAAGCGAGACTGGATGAGGGCGCCAAGTCCACGAGTGTGGGTCCGCATCTGCTCCTCCGCCTGGGCCATCCTCAGATCAAAGTGGTGCTGAGTAAGTGGCATATAGCGGCCCGTAGATGGAGGGGTAGATGCAGGGGCAGCAGGAGTGGAACCCGGTTGCTCCTGGGAGGAGGAAGCACGGGAAGAAGAGCCGCCAGCAAGGGTACGGGAGACGGCCAAAAAAGAGGGGACCCCATCCGAGGAGCAGAGAGACAAGTCAACTTGTTTGGCCTCCATGAGTAAGGTGATGAAGGAACCATAGAGGAGGTTCTGCTTCCCCGCAGGCATGGTACGCCGGAATTGCAGAAGAAGAGTCTTGGGGAAGGAGAAACGCTTCCGGGCATAGAGATGGTACATGAGAACAAGAGCGTCACCAGTGATGGCATCATAGTTCCCGCCCTTTGGAAACAGAGTGTGGCACACGATACGGTGGAGCTCGTAGTAAAACGGCTCCAGCTGGACGGAGAGTGCCGGGATGGCGGGAGGGTTGGGACCCTTACAGATGATGCGACAGAATTCGTCGAAGGGTGATGCCGCCGAGGAGGTGAGAGCTCCCAAAAGAGGTAACGCATCACCTCTGTCCGGGATGCCCAAGATAGCCCCCACTTCCTTAGAGGTGAGACGGAAGTGGCGGTCATTCACCATAGATTGGATGGCGGAAGGGTCGTCGTCATCCGGTCTCATGTTACAGTAGAATAGACGGACGGCAGCCGGGTAGACAGGGATTTGGCGCCGAAGAAGAGAGGAGAGACCAGCATCGTCAAACAAAGGGACGTGACCGGGGAAGAGGTTCCAGTTGATGGCCCGTCCTTTGAAGACGTTGTGGTTGGCGAAGTGTTGGAACCAAAGCTCGGCCGCCAAGGCGTTGGAAAAGACGCGTTGGTCATAGCCGGAGGGAAGCGCCACCGGAACGAACGGGTTGAACATGGTGGAGGAGGATCGGGGGCGCTTTGGGTTTGCCATGAGAGAGGAGCAGAGCTATGTAGTGGAGAAGGAAGGAGTAGAGAGGAGGAGGAAGAAAGGATGGTATATAAAGGAGAGAGGGAAGATGAAGAGGTGAGTTTGAAAAAAAAAAGTGGAGGAGGGAACGGTTAAAGAGGAATGGTGATGGGGTAGTTGAAAAGGTGATTAGATGGGTGGAGTAAAAAGAGGAGAGAAAAGAGGAAGGGTAATTAATGGGAGGGAAGTTGAGGAGATGGGTAATAAATGATGGATTTGATGGAAGAGAGAGAATAAAGAAGGGATGGAAGGAATAAGAGAGGAGGGAATAAAGAAGGGGCCCGCACAATCAGTTCAGCATTAAAGCCCGCAGTCGTCCGGCATGCCGTCGGTATACCGTAGTATACCGTCGGTATGCCGAAGAACTAAACAGAACGTTATTCTGGTTCGAAAAACGGCATGCCGGCGGTATGCCGTAGTGTACCGACGGTATGCCGAAGATCGAAACAGAACTGAATTCTGCTTCGAAAAACGGCATGCCGCCGGTATACCGCAGTATACCGTCGGTGTGCCGAACGAGAAACGGTTAGGGATCAAAGGATAAAATGCCGAGTTCACGACAAAGGAAAGAGAAGCGGTCTTCCGGGAGAGGTTTAGTGAAAATATCGGCTAATTGATAGGTAGTATCAATAAATTCAAGATGGATATCTCCTTTTTGTTGATGGTCACGAAGAAAATGGTGTCTAATTTCAATGTGCTTCGTGCGTGAGTGACAAATCGTGAGATTGATAGAGCTAGTGTTATCACATTTAATAGGGGTGCAAGAATGAGAAATACCATAATCTAAAAGTGTTTGTGACATCCAAAGAATTTGTGCACAACAACAACCAGCCGCAATATACTCTGCCTCAGTGGTTGAGAGAGCGACAGAGTTTTGCTTCTTACTAAACCACGATACCAAGGACTTCCCGAGGAATTGACATGTGCCACTAGTGCTTTTTCGGTCAATCTTGCATCCGGCAAAATCCGCATCCGAAAAGCCGTGAAGCTCAAAGGATGAGGATTTCGGATACCAAAGACCCATGTTAATGGTGCCTTTGAGATAACGAAAAATGCGCTTGAAGGCACTCAAATATGATTCCTTTGGATTGGCTTGATATCGTGCACACAAACAGACACTAAACATGATATCCGGACGGCTAGCCGTTAAATAAAGTAAGCTACCGATCATACCTCTATACTTACGAATGTCGACCGATGTGCCATCTTCATCATTGTCAAGCTTGGTCGTTGTAGCCATAGGGGTCCTCATTGATTTGGATGAGTCAAGGTCGAAACGCTTGAGGAGGTCCCTTGTATATTTTGCTTGATTGATGAAGGTTCCTTTAGGTCCTTGCTTGATTTGTAACCCCAAGAAGAAGGAGAGTTCTCCCATCATACTCATTTCAAACTCTTTCTGCATAACTTTGGCAAATTCTACACAAAGTGTGTTGTTAGTAGAACCAAAAATAATATCATCCACATAAATTTGAACCAATAAGAGAGTCCCATCATGGGATTTAATGAAAAGTGTGGTGTCAACTTTTCCCTTTGAAAAATTGTGAGAAACAAGAAAAGAGCTAAGACGCTCATACCAAGCACGTGGAGCTTGTTTGAGGCCATAAAGGGCTTTATGAAGTTTGAAAACGTGGTCAGGAAATTGAAAATCTTCAAAACCGGGAGGTTGTTTAACATAAACTTCCTCCTTAATAATACCATTAAGAAAAGCACTCTTAACATCCATTTGAAATAGCTTAAAGTCATTAAAACAAGCAAAGGCACAAAGCATACGAATGGATTCAAGACGTGCAACCGGAGCATAGGTTTCGTCGTAGTCAATGCCTTCCTCTTGGTTATAGCCTTGGGCAACCAATCGGGCTTTGTTACGAGTCACTAACCCATCTTCATTTAGCTTGTTGCGAAACACCCATTTAGTTCCAATAATGGGATGATTGCTAGGTTTTGGGACAAGTTCCCAAACCTTGCTTCGCTCAAATTGATTAAGCTCCTCTTGCATAGCTATCATCCAAAATTCATCGAGAAAAGCATCACTAACATTTTTAGGCTCTATTTGAGAGATAAAAGCCACATTGGCACAAAGATCACGAGTGACGGATCTTGTGCTAACACTTGAGGAAGGATCCCCAATGATGAGCTCCTTAGGATGATTGGTGACAAATCTCCATTCTCTTGGGAGATCCTTTGGAGGAGGCTCGAGAGGAGGAGACTCTTTTGATGGGGTCACAACTTCATTGTTAGATGAAGAAGGACGATCCTCAATAGAGGAGTTCTCCAATCCAAACGAGATGTCATCAATATCCTCGGAGGAGGAGAATGTAGAAGAGTTGAGTTCATTAAAAGAGACATTGATTGACTCTTCGACAACAAGACTTCTTTTATTAAAAACACAAAAACCTTTGCTATGAGTAGAGTATCCAAGAAATATTCCTTCATAGGCTTTTTCTTCAAACTTGCCTAGGTTATCCTTGGTATTCAAAATAAAACAATTGCAACCAAAAACCTTGAAATATTCAATAGAAGGAATTTTGTTAAACCAAAGCTCATAAGGAGTCTTCTTAGTAATAGGTCTAATTAAGACCCTATTAATTACATGACATGCCGTATTGACGGCTTCCGCCCAAAAATATTGAGGGAGCTTATATTGGTTTAACATGACCCGGGCCATATCGCCAAGGGTTCTATTCTTTCTCTCCACAACACCATTTTGTTGAGGAGTACGGGGACAAGCAAAATCATGTCCAAAACCATTCTTTTCACAAAATCTTTTGAAATCAACATTATCAAATTCACCTCCATGATCACTCCTAATTTTGTTAATAGAAAAGCCTTTCTCATTTTGAACACGTTTACAAAAAGCAACAAATTCACGAAAAGTATCACTTTTGCAAGCAAGAAAAATAACCCAAGTAAATCTTGAAAAATCATCAACTAAAACAAAGGCATAGAGTTTGCCACCAAGGCTAGCTACTCTACTAGGCCCGAAAAGATCCATATGAATAAGTTGAAGGGGTCTTGTGGTACTCACAGAGTTGATGGATTTGAAAGATGACTTGGTCAACTTACTTTTCTCGCATTCTTCACAAACCATATCCTTCTTGAAGGGGATGCTAGGAAGTCCTCGTACAAGCTTCTTGGAGGCGAGACGAGAGATGGTATCCATGTTAGCGTGTCCAAGCCTCATGTGCCAAAGCCAACTCTCATCGTTCTTTGCAACTAGGCACCTGTCATTGTTAGTACCTTCAACAAGATAAAGAACATAAATATTGTTTTCTCTAATGCCTTCATACACAATAGTTCCATTGGAGCTATCGGTAATGTAGCATTTGAGTTTAACAAACTTGATATCATAGCCATTATCGGTGAGATGGCTAATACTAAGGAGGTTATGCTTAAGATTAGTAACAAGACATACATTATTGATACAAGGATAAGGAGGAGAACCGATATTACCATTTCCAATAATATAACCTTTTAGATTGTTACCGAAGGAGACATGTCCTTCCTTCTTCATCGATAGCGTTGTAAAAAGTGAAGCATCACCGGTCATGTGCCGTGAACAACCGCTATCGAGAATCCACTTGCTTCTAGCATGAGAAGGATTCGTCACCTACAACATAAGTTGAAGATGAACATTTTGGTACCCATGATCTTATGGGTCCTTGAGTGTTAGTCTTAGGAACCCATTTAAGAACTCTCATGTCAACTTGTTTTCTTGTATAACAAAAATTAGAAGTATGACCAAGCAACCCACAATAATTGCACATTAAGGAAGATCTAAAAGAAGAAGTGTGAGTGTTGTGCATATGTGAGTCTCTAGTGTGAGATGTTCTACCATGAGTGTTATGATGATAGAAAAATGCATGATGAGAAGTTTTCTTTTTAACAAAAGGTCATTTTCTAGTGTTAGAAGAGGAGTTGTGTGTAGTGTTCATGTAATGGTTATGCCTAGCATTGTGATGAGTGTGGGGAGGTCTAGGAGCATGCATGTGAGTGGAATTCTTATTACTAGAATTCTTACTCCGTGTAAGAAGATCATTATACTTAATAGAAGTGGAATATTCTCTTCTATTTGCATCTTGACATTTGTGCATGGCAAACTCATAAGAGCTTCTCATGGATTGAATCTCATCATCCTTTTTCTTGATGGTGTCAAGAGATTCTTGAAGTTTTAGTCTCAAAGACTCCACTTCATCCGTGTCGGAAATAGGAGATTTTCCCTTCACATCACTAATGATGCTTGAGAGCCTCTCTACTTCAAGTTGAAGAGCCTCGACCTCCTTACGAGATTTCTTGTATTTATTCCGAACACCTTTGTGTTCTTCATGTAACTCAAGAATGGCTTTCTCCAAATCATCATAGGTAAGAGTGTTTAAGGAAAAATCATCAAGTACCTCATCGGTTGCCATGAGACAGACGTTGGCATTGTGTTTGCACTCCTTGTCATTGTCGGAGTCGCTTGCGTCGCTTTCACACCAAATGCTAGTGTTGGCGAACTTTCTGGAGGACGAGCTTCCCTTGCTTGGCTTCTCGTACTTGCTTGAATCTTTTCGTACCATCGGACAATCCCTCTTGATGTGTCCGGGTCTTCTGCATTGATAGCATGCCGGGTCATCTTCATTGTCCCGTCTAGAGCGGTTGGCCTTGTTGAACTTTAAGAACTTCCTGAAGTGCTTAGCTGTGAGAGCTATTTCTTCATCGTTGTCCGACTCATTGTCGTCGGAGCTATCCTTGGAGTAGGACCTTGAAGCTTTGAGAGCAAGAGTCTTCTCCTTTTCTTTGGTCTTCTCCTTCTCCTTCTCTTGAATGGAGGATTCCTCTTGATCCTTCATGTCAAGCTCGTGAGTCATCAGCTTACCCATGAGGGTCTCTAGGTTCATGACGGTAAGATCGTTCCCCTCAATGATTGCGGTAGCTTTAGGACTCCAAGCTTTCGTCAAACCTCTAAGAATCTTCCTTATCTTTTCATGAGCGGGATATTCCTTTCCAAGAGAAGAGAGAGGGTTAATAATATCACCAAAGCGAGTAAACATGCTAGCAATAGATTCATCATGCTTCATTTTAAAAGACTCATATTCTTGCGTGAGTCTACTGATCTTAGATTCCTTCACTTGTGAAGTCCCCTCGTGTGTAACTTCAAGCAACTTCCAAATTTCATTGGAAGTCTTGCAAGTAGAGATTCGATTGAATTCACTACTGTCGAGAGCACAGTAAAGAGCGTTCATTGCCTTGGCATCTCGACAAGCAAGCTTCTTGATGTTTTCAGTGAGTGTTTCCCGAAGGGTGTCAGAAGCAATATCCTCTATAGCTCTGGAAGGAGTAGGGATGCCATTTATCACGCAATCCCATAAATCAAAATCTATGGATTTGAGATAAATGCCCATCCTAATCTTCCAATAGTTATAGTTGGTACCATCAAATAGGGGAGGCCTATTTGTGGAGTGTCCCTCATTGTGAAACGTGTTGATGCTAGGGTTAGAGGCCATGGATCACTCAAGGGTGTAAATCCAAATCAAGAGAACAAAGCTCTGATACCAATTGTAGAACCCTAGAGGGGGGGGGGTGAATAGGGAAATAAAAAATAAACTATAACAAATGATGCAATAAAGAGTAAATAGTAGAAAGATCAAACGCAAACGCAAGGATGTATCCTGGTATCCTCTTTTGAGGCAATCCAGTCCCGGAACTCTCTCCGGCTTTAATCCACTATTATGCAAATAGTACACACGAGTTTGGATCCGAAGAACTCGCCAACTTCAACACGAGTTTGGATCCGAAGACTCGCCAACTTCTACACACGAGTTTTCTTACGAAGGCTCGCCAACTTCAAACAAAAGAGAATGAGAACTTGCTGATCTTCTAACACGTGAAGATCGAAATGTACAACTCTTTAATACTCTAGCACTTTGGAAGAGGATGACAATAAAAAGCTTTGAGAGAGTATTAATGGTGGAGCTCTTGGTTGTTGGAAAATTTATGGAAGAGTTGGTGAGGAAGCTCAAGAGAGAGAGAGCTTCCTTTTATAAGAAAACCAAGAGTGGGTGGCATTTAATGCTTCTGAGTGTACGCAGACCGGCATGCCGTCGGTATGCCGCGGCATACCGCCGGTATGCCGGCCAAACAGTAACGGTCATATTTATGACCGTTCAAGAGCATTAAATGCGGCCATTAATGCATGTCAGACCAAATCGAAAAGCAGATTATTCGAAATTCGGTATACCGCCGGTATGCCGGAGCATACCGTCGGTATGCCGACTAAGATCACAGAAAGTTTTAGAGCTATAAGAAACGGTATGCCGTAGCGTACCGTCGGTATGCCGACAATAAATCACAGCATCTATTGTGTTGCTAGGAAACGGCATGCCGCCGGTATGCCGCAGCATGCCGTCGGTATGCCGATAATTCGAGACAGCAACTTTCTGGACACAGAAAGCGGTATGCCGCCGGTATGCCGAAGCATGCCGTCGGTATGCCGCTTATTGTCACAGAACCATTTCTGGACACGAAAACGGTATACCGCCGGTATGCCGTAGCATGCCGTCGGTATGCCGCTTTTTGTCACAGAAACTTTTCTGGACACAAGAACGGTATACCGCCGGTATGCCGGAGCATACCGCCGGTATGCCGCTCTGAATAACTTGATTTTCGATTTGTGCTTTAAGTTATCATCCATCCTTTAGTGTTTTACAGAAATACCTAGACCAGTACAGACTCGAAAACACTAAGCATGAAGACGCCGACTTTATGCAGGGAATGCCGGTGAACGCCACAGTCTTCAAGAAATCAGAAAGTCCTTGATCTTCTGAGAGAATTAGAATCTGAAGAGCAAAAGACTAAACTACGAAGATGCTGTTAATTACTCAAAATAAAATGTGCCAACAAGTACCTGCCTTTATTGTGTGATCGGCCAACAAGCACCCGAATTGGTACTTAGTCGAATCTGGACTAGATATCCTTTTAACTATGGATACAAATCTAAATAAGGTCTGATACTTAAGCCTACCCTTGATACTCAGTGTGCAACCGCATTCCCCAAATCAGATGCTAAGGTTTGTATATATCAACTCTGATACTAAGTTCCCTTGATCCCCGCCCTACAGTTCCTACATGCCAAAAATTCTACGATGCCCACATACCGAGTATTGTATACGAGTTTAGAACACCCCTGCTACCTGGATTCTCGGGCAGAGCATAGTTGATAATATCATAGAACACAACTCTCCTCTTCTATGATATGGGTACCTGGTATCAGTATATCCTCACCTATAGGTCGCAGTGTCGCGTCCGATACTTGGTTACACCTATGGATCCCTTCTTAGACATTAAAGCAAATAGCACTTGGTGTAATGGCAGATTGGAACTGAAAATAGGGTTACCTGGCGGAGTTCGTATTTTGGTATCGGCTGATCTTCGTAAGGCCGCTATTCTGTAGGAGGAGAAGCAATTTAGCCTTCTTGTTTAGTCCAGATATGAAGAGGTTACGAAAATACCTAGTCTTATATATATAGTTGCAGGAAGGTCGATTATAATTGGTTAAGAGGATAATCGCGGAGTATATAAACTTATCCTGAGGGAATTTGATTGCTTGAGGAGATACCACGTTTAAGTCTTAAACCGATTTCAAGAGGGGGGGGGAGGGTCGGCTATTCTCTCAAGATTGGAGATAATCCTGAATTTGAGCAAGGGTCAACGTGACTATCAAGGCATCCAATTTGAATTCTAGTTGGAGAGATCCTACTTGGTCGGGTTTGTGTTTAAACAAAGTTTGTTTTAACCAGGGTTTGGGGTGAAAGTTTATCTCAACTTCAAATTTGAATTTGAAGGCAGTGTTCGACTGTAACGAAGGAATTTGATTGGGAATATTTGTAAAAGGTCCCTGAGTTTATTCTCTATTGCAAATAGAACCTTTCATTAATATCCCAACTAAAACCAAATTAAAACATAATAGTGCATGAGGCAATTATGACTAAAGATAAAAGAAAAAAATTTATGAGAGGGTAAATTTTGATAAAGGGGTTGACAGGGGTCTTGTAGAGGCTAAAAATTAAGTTATGCTACTCACCCTATCAATCGGTTGCGCCATATCAGATTGCGCCTATATCAGGTTACGCCTACATCAAGTTGTACTACATCAGGTTGCGCCCATCTCATGTTGTGCCAACCTCAGGTTGCACGAGAGCCACGTGGCACACTTCCTCGAGAAGCTGTAACGGCATCATCATTGCCTGACAACTGATAGCACATATATCAAGGAAAATCCGTTCGAATCCCACACAACACGGTGCTCAAGAAGATTTGGTCAGCCAGCAGTTTGCACAACGTGTCAGGTTGCGCGAGGTTGAACCCAGGCACAAGTTGCTAGGTTGCGTCCTCGCGCAACCTGATGAAGCTCGCACAATACGATCGTCCAAAGCAGGGTGACGTGGTGCACAAGCCACTAACTTCGTAGAACGTGTCCACTACATTGCTGACGACCATACACATCTTACGCAAATGATGCCACGTGTCCACAGCAGTTGGTACAACCGCTCTCGCAAGTTGCTATATTATGCTCTGTACAAACTGATGAAGCTTGCGCAAGGTGATCGAACAGTATCCAGAGCAGAGTGATGTGGCGCACAAACTACTAACTTCGTAAAACGAGTCCACTATATTGCTCACGACCATGCGTATCTCAATCAAACGATGCCACGCATCCACAGCAATTGGTGTAACCGCTCGCGCAAGTGAACATGAGGTGCGCAACCTGAAGTGCACATAACCCAGAATAACTACTAAACAGTTATTTCAAGAACTCTATAAATAGAGTTTCTAATCAGTCTTAAAGCATCACGAATGATCATAATCTTCTGCTAAAGTGCTGTTGCATTCTCCAGAGGCTCGTGTCTTCGATATCACATCGTCTAAGGGATAAAGTGATCATCTTCTGATCAGATTCCTATAGTTGTACTTTCCTAGAAATCAATTGTACTCTTTTTGTACTCTCTTTCAGTTTGTAGAAATCAAAACCTTCTTTTTTTATTTTTCGCAAACATGAATATATGTAACCACTTTTCAAAATACGAAATTAAAGACACGAACTCATGCCGAGTTCTGTCCCAAAAACTGCTATAAATAGAGGAGAAATTTCCATTCCAAATCATTCATTCATTTCTCTCTTCTCTCTATTCAAAAGCATTCCAGAGCTATTCTTTTTCATATGTAGCCTTTAACGACTCCTAGTCAAGCCAAGTGCCATTCTGTTTCAATCTATAGTTTGGTTGTTTGAGTTGTAAAGAAGGTTTTCTAAAAAAGTTCAAGTTTTCAAAGTTTGCCTAAGTTGAAGTTGCGAGTCCTTCGAAAGAAAACTCGTGTTATAAAAAGCTGCAAGCGTTCGGTTAAAGCTTGTGTCATAGTGGATTGACATCGAGCAAGAGTACTCGAGACTGGGCTAGTCCTCTCAGAGGGATACCAATATATATCGTTGTGTCATGAATTTACTTTTTTGATGCTCTTTACTCTCTGTATTTAAATTTTATAGTTTTCTTAATACTTTATACATGTGATATTGCTTATATAGTTTTTAATTGGTGATTATATTTCTGCTGCACACACATACTCTATTCACCTTCCTCTCTAGAGGTGCTCAACGTTCATACAATTGGTTTCAAAGCATGTTATATACAAATATAACACTCGAGAAAGTAGATATGGCAACCGTGAAATCTATATTCACATGTGAAGAGCAATCCACAAATAGACCTCCACTATTTGATGGAACAAACTATACCTATTGGAAAACACAAATGAGTTTCTTTTTGAAGTCTCTTGATTTTGATATTTGGTCTATAGTCGTAGACGACTACGAAAGCCACCATGAATAGTAATCGATGGTAATCTTGTGGACAAGCCACATGATAGATACACTAATTCAGAGAAGACACAAGCCAGCCTTGATGCAAGAGCGATCAATGCACTATTTTGTACTATTGATATGACTAAGTTCAATAGAGTATCTACATGTGTCTCTTCGCATGAGATCTGGAAATTTCTTGAGGTAACTTATTCATAAGTGACGGAATCCAAGATCAACAGACTAACATAAGAATATGAGGCTTTCAAAATAAAGTCAAATAAGTCAATCACACAAATGTTTACACATTTTCTAGATATAACTAATCCTCTATCTTCTCTTGGTAAAGATTACAATAACCATTAAAAGATCAGGAAGGTGCTCAGGGGACTAACCAAGAATTAGAATTCGAAGGCTACAACAATCATTGAAAGAAATAATTTCACCATAATGTCACTAGAGACACTGATGGATAAACTCATGACTCATGAGCTTGACCTACAAGAATTTGAAGAGGCAACTCCAAAAGAAAAATCTACCGCCTTCAAAGTACAACCTAAAAGATTCTTCAGTAAAGACACTGACGATGAAGAGTCAGATATTGGTGATGAACAAGCCCTACTGGTCAAAAACTTTAGGAAGTTCTTGAGGTTTGAGAAATCAAACCGAAAGAAGAAAGATGTCCAAGAAAGCAGTGAGGAAGAAACAATATGCTATGAATGTAAAAAGACCGCGCATATAAATAAGGACAGCTTAATAGCTAAAAAGAGCAGTCGATATGATTAATCAAGCAGGAAATCAACAACTGGTCGTAAGTATGTAAATACAAGCATCTGGCATGAAAGCGAGGCAGAATCAGAAGAAGAAGGAAGACACAATAATTCTGCAAATGTCTGTTAATGACATTTGATAAGGTATTAAACAATCCTCTATACGATGATTTTACTTTTGATGAACTATTTGATGCTTTTAGCAATTTACTTGACGAACAGAAAAGTGTGATAGACAAGTATAAGCAGTCTCGAAAAGAGATAAAAGCATACACAGCCGAAGTGGCTAGACTATCTAACTTATTGCAAGAAATAAAGGAGAGATCTACCACATGTAACACGGAAGAATTGGCTAATATTAAGCTAAGTCTTCATGAAGATCAATGCACGGTTGATCAAAGAGAGAAAGACTATGCAAAAGTGCTTCTTCTATATGGTTATGAGAAGAGATTACGAATAGACACTGAACAAAATCTGAAAGACGTGACTGAGAAACATGTAGCAGCTTATTCAATCTTTATGTAACACCCAGTTTTCTAAATGAGGATAATTTTGAAATTTTATAATTTTAATCTTTTATTAATGATATTTTAATCATGATATGATTCTTGGTGATTTTTAACCATTTATAACTATTTTAAAATCATGACTTGTGATTTTGATGTGCTTGCTAGCGTAACCCGAGAGACTGTCTGACCTAGAGCCCAACCATGACATTAGGATGATTTATTTTCACTTTTGAGCATAAGGTATTTTGGTCATTTGGCCTCTTTGAATTATTTGATGATTTATTTAATTGGTGTTTTTGATTTTTGACTTGAGCTAGTTGAGACTTGTAGACTAGCCTAGAAGCTAACCCTAGTTGGTGACCCTAGTCTAACTCAAGTTAACCTACTTTAGTAATTAGAAATTAGTTTTAAGGTAGGAAGGATTAGTTTAAGTGAAATTAGTTCATGACTAGTGACTTAAGTCAATGACTTATGACTTACCAATTTCAAGACTAGTAATTAAGCCATAGGCCCATGACTTAAGCCCAAAACCAATTTAAACCCATCCATGGCAGCCACTATTAGGGTTTCCCCTTGCCTATAAGTAATCTCTTAGGGTGTTCTTGCCTCTTTTGAGTTTGCCCTAATTTTGGAGGAGAGGTATTTTTCCCCTTGCTCTAAAATCCCATTTTATTCATTTTAACTCCTTTTTAACCCTAGTCTTTTGCATTAGGATCTAATTTATATTTATTTACTGATTTTGGAGGATCACCTCAGTTTGTGTGCCATTTGGAGGATTGGAGTTGCCATTTGGAATCACTTCCTTGGAAGCTTTTCTTGAGTTTTGATACTCAATAGGTAGACCATCTAAACTCCCAATTTTTCCTAATTTCTTTGTATATAAGGCTAGGTTTTAGGGTTTCCTAACTGTCCACGAGATTTGGGCACAATTTGTGTCCATTTCGTGTCCGTATCGGACACGTATCGTATTGGTAATATAGGTGTTTGTAGAAATGCCACATAGGAATCTATTTTCGTATTTTTGAAAAGTGATTGCATAGATTTGTAGATCTACATGAGTGTATGAATATTTGTGAAGGTGGTATGGTGTTTTGTGTCCGTTTGTATCGTGTTTTTTTACCTGGACACGCAGCACGAGCCCTTAGGCCGTATCCTGCATATTGGGGGCTGTATCTCGGGATACAAGGCACGTCGTGACCTAAAATTTTGGAGGAAGCAAGAGGCAATGTCTGTCACCATGCTCCCAAAATTTGGGAGCATGACGTAGAGTACACGTAGAGAAAACACGCTCGCATTGGCCGCGCGCTGTCGCGCGCAGACGGCTGTGCACGTGCACAGGCACGGATGACACGTGGTTCGTGTCGTGCCAACGTGTCACGTGGACACGTTTCAGGCTGACACAGACCTAGACCTACCCTAGGCGTACCTCTGGACACGAACACGAGCTGTGTCGTGTCGTGTGTCGCGTGTTGGACGTGCCTGCACGCGTGCACGATAATTTCACGTGCACAGTTGGGTGTTTGTGTTCGTGTGGTATTTTGGACACGATTCGTGTCCAGTTCTTAGACATGAAGACACTACCTAGTACCCTCACATGTGTAAGACTATTTACCAACCTGTTATTTGTAATTTAGATGGATAATTGAATTCGAATTTATGAATTTCCCTTGTGCACTTATACCAATTGGCTGAATGTTTTTTCCTGAATTTGATTTTTATTTTTCCTGTTTTTATGATGATTAAATATTAAATTGGACTCACCTACATAACTGATGAATGATGGATAGGCTAACTTTGATTTGTGTAGATGCATATGGGTTTTGGGAATCGATTTTGATATGTTAACTGCCATGTTCTATTTTTCTGTCATTATTCAGGAACCTGAAACATGAGTTTAACTTCCTAGTTAACTCACATTGCCACACACACAAAACTGAATCACACACACACACACCCAAGTCCATGACACATTCTGATTTTCTGTTTACTTCTCACACACCTACACACAATCTACACACACACATTTCTGAAATCTGTCACACATAGCTCGCTCCTCTCAAACACACATTGGTTCACTGTTCTCACAACACACACACAGGCCATCCCTTATTTCCTGCCCTGTTTACAGTCCACACATGCCACACACACAACTGATATCATGCACACATTCATAGCACACACACACATATGATTTATATACACTCACAACCCTCCATACATTCACACACATTTTCCATTCCTGTTACTGATTTTTCCTCACATTACACACACACTCACACTTTCATACTCACATTCATAGCACACACACACATATGATTTTGACACACACAGATCACTCTAACACACACCCATATGAAATTGTCTTATACACACACACACAGAGTCCTATCTAAACACACACATTTACCTTGCTTTGTGTATCCTTTATATATATATATATATATATATATATATATATATATATATATATATATATATATATTACCTAACCTATGTGTATGTGTATTTACATGTATATGTATTATGTGGGTAAATAGTTATACTAGTGTGTGATGTGAAATGTGCATGTGATTAGGTAATGTGAAATGGTTATGGCATTTGCCTATATGAAATGTGTAGTAGGTTATGAGGTAGGAATCTCATTAAGCTATTTGTGTTTGGCCCATGGCCTAGGTAGTTGGCCTATGGCATGGGGTGGATACACTTGTGTATCACTAGGCTAGGGTGACTTGTATGGTATTTAGTTAGTTGACCTAGAATTGACTTGTTAAGCCTAGGTTTGACCAACCTAGACTAGTTTGACCAAGTTTAACCTTGTTTGACCTAGTTTGACTAGAATTGACCTAGTTTCACTGTTAGGGTTGACTAGAGTTGACCAAAGGTTGACTTTAGCCTAGATTGACCCCAAATATCATGTAGATGTATTGTAGCTGTCTATTTCCTTATTTTAGACATGTAGTGACTTGTACTGTTCTATAGGAGACAGACACCACTCCTCGGACAGTATATTCTCTTCGGACATTCAGGATACCAGGCGAGTACATTCTCTGATCATTTTATATCCTGTTAGAATTATTCTCCTGCTTTAAATTACTTTACTTGATGCTGTCACGTTGGTCACACGGATTAGTACTATATAGATCCTTTCTTGAGATACTATCCCCTCAGGGAGCATTGGATACTACATGTTCTGTGTGTTTCACTTACATTGTGTATCACTATGCTTCATGGTTCATTGAATCACTTGTGACATGTACTCTCATGATCACAGAGTCTTCCATGAATCACCCATTTATGGGCATTCCTAGAATCCCCATTTATGGGACTATCATGTATCACCCTTCGGGGGCCATTACATGAATCATAACATAACCTGGCTGGATCCTTGTGTATTGATTGGGGGTACGGGGGAGTAGAAGTGGACATGTGAATAATATTCAAGTAGTGTAGCAGCAGAATCATTCTGTAGTGTAGCATCAGAATCATCCTATGCCATTCACATGTCTATATTGTACTCTGACTCACTAGCCATTGTTAGTTCTCTATTTATAGTAGATATTTCCATTACAGCTATCTCCTTTACATTATGTACTTTCTTTCAATTTCCTGTATCTTACTTTACTACATGGTTATATTTTCTAACCTGCTATGATTTGTTGAGATGTATTGTGCTCACTCCGTCCTGATTGGGCACTGTTGATATGTTTACAGAGGACGAAGATGAGGCTGGTGTTGACACTTTTTATGGGACAGCTCTAGATGACACCTGTGATCCGGATTTCCAGCCGGATCCACTAGCTATAGAGACTGAGGCTCCATAGTCTAGGTTTTTATTATTTCTGTCATTTGAGATCTGGATTGTATATGTTCTTTCATATTCTGTAGTTGAGACTTTGTATTTCTGGATGTTTGCTGAGTTGTTATCTTAGACATTTAGACTCTTCTGATCATCTGTATTTCATTTTGAGTTCTATATCATATCGTACTTCTTCTTCCTTAGTTGTGATTGAGTTTACATTCTGCTATGTCACCCCCATTCGGGGAGTATAAACTGCTTAGCATTATACTGTTAGATGTATGAGACCTAGGACAGTGTTCTACCGCCGATACTGCGGCGTAGGCTAGACGTACCCACGTCTCGTGCCCTTACTCTAGGGTGTGGGTCGTGACACTTTAAAAAGTTAGAGATGAAATTAGGCAAACAGGTTGCTCCTATTACACTGCCTAAGATATGTCCTAATACACAGTATATACCAAATATGACACAACCAAAGAAAGCACGTAAGAAACATGTTCCATACAATTATGCTTTCACTTACAAGTATCCACCTAAGACCCAAAAGACTCATGTCTATAATAAGTCAAAGGACACTCACTCTAGAATTATTTGCACATACTATGGTCAACACGAAAACATATCACAGTATTGTAGAATTAGAAAGTTAGCAGACATGTAAATTTACATAGATATCCAAAGCTAACCATGTTGGACCCTCAAATAAATGGATATCAAAGGTCATATATACTCGTCTTGTAGGTGGGTTAATCCTCTCATGCTAGAAGCAAATTGATCCTCGATAGCAGATGTTCGCAGCACATGACATGTGACACATCTTTATTCGCAATGCTAAGAAGGATATGTCTCCTTCGAAAATAATTTGAGAGGTAATATTATAGGTAATGGTACTATTGGTATATCTCCCTATCCAGAAATGAAAGACGTTTGTCTGGTAACAGAATTAAATAACCTGTTAAGCATTAGTCATCTTGTCAACAATGGTTACGGTATTAATTTTGTTAAAGACAAATATTCTATATATGATATGTCCACTGGTAATCAAGTCATGAAAGAATCAGGGAGGACAATATTTATGTTTTTTTTAGAAAGTAAAAACAATGCAGGTAAATGCCTAGCAGTCAACCAAGATGAAAGTTGGCTATGGCATATGAGACTATGACAGCAAACATGGATACCATTTCAAGATCATCAACAAAAAAAATTGGTAAAAGGACTACCAGAAATATTATTCAAGAGAGGCATGGTATATACTGACTGTAAGAAAAACAAAGCAACTAGATCCTCATTTAAATCCATCAACGCTGTAAGTACTTCTAGACGTTTATAGCCGATTCATATAGATTTGTTTGTACCTAGTAGATTCGTCAGCCTTGGCGGTAAGCTCTATGCTTTTGTAATTGTTGATGATTTCTCTCGATATACATGAGTTTTATTTTTATCAAACAAAAGTGATGGACTTTTTGAATTTGAGATTTTCTGTAAAAAGGTTCAAAACGAAAAAGGTTTCATGATTACTCGTATCCGAAGTAATCATGGAGGAAAAATTCTGATTTCAAAAAGTTTTATGATACAAATGGTTTTTTATGAGTTTTTTTTGTCCTAGATCTTCCAACAGAATGGTGTTGTGGAGCGAAAGAATAGAACTCTAAGCGATATGGTTAGAGTCATGCTAAATCAATAAAATCTTTCAAAATACTTTTGGGCTAAAGCTATAAGTACAGTTTGTCTTGTTTTGAATAGGGTGCTGATTCGACCTATATCGAAGAAGACACCTTATGAATTATGGTTAATTGCATTCCAAACATTTCTTATTTCAAAGTTTTTGGATGTCGTTGTTTTATTCTGAACACTAAGGATAACTTAGGTAAGTTCGACTCTAAGGCAGACGAAGGAATATTTCTTGGTTATGGTGCCAAGAATAAGGGATATAAAGTCTTTAATAAGAAATCTATCATTGTGAAGAATCCATTAACGTTTCATTTGATGAGCTCAACATCCATATAACAAGTAACAACGATGATGTAGACGCAAGAAAAACATCCAAAGCAACTGAAAGTGTTACTGCTGACAAAGACTATATGGAGAGTCTACCAAGGAAGATAAAATTCATGTCAGACCATCCAATGTCTCTTGTCATAGGTGATGTATCAAAGAGAATAGGTACACGTTTTTCAAATAGAGATATATCTGCAAATGTTGTATTCATTTCTCAAGTAGAACCTAAATCAGTAGTAGATGCATTTTTAGATAAATTTTGGATTTATGCCATACAAGAGAAACTTAACCAGTTTGAGAGAAACCAAGTTTGAGAACTTGTTCCTAAACCTATTGGTCGATCTATAATTGGTACCAAATGGGTGTTCCGAAATAAATTTAGTGAGGATGGACAAGTTCTATGCAACAAAGCTCGTCTAGTGGCTCAAGGTTATAATCAAGAAGAAGGAATTAATTATGACGAGACTTATGCTTATGTTGCTAGATTAGAATCCATTCGCATGCTTTGTACATTTGTATGTTCACAATTTTAAACTATTTCAAATGGGCGTAAAAAGTGAATTTTAAATGGTTTTATAAAAGAAGAAGTTTTTTGTAAAACAACCTCTTAATTTTGAAGATTTTAAATTTTTAGATCACGTTTTCAAGTTACGTAAAGCACTCTATGAACTCAAACAAGCCCTCGAGCTTGGTATGGTTGCCGAAGTTCCTTCCTAGTTGAAAATAGTTTTTCAAAATGAAGAGTTGATACAACTTTGTTTATCAAATCTCAAATGATGACATCCGTTAGTGCAAATTTATGTAAATGATATCATATTTGGTTCTACTAACGAACAATTATGTTAAGAATTTTCTAATGTATGTAGAGTGAGTTTGAAATGAGTATGATAGAAGAGCTAAACTACTTCATCGGACTACAAATCAAACAAAACACTCAGGGAACCTTCATTAATCAAGCCAAGTACACAAATGACTTGTTAAAGAAGTTTGACTTTGACAACGCAAAGCCTATCGGGACTACTATGGCTACACCAACCAAACTTGATATTGATAAAAGTGGCAAACCAGTCGACCAGTATAAGTATTGAGATATGATTGGTAGTTTATTATATTTAACTGCTAGTTGACCTGATATTATGTTTAGCATTTTGCATATGTGTAAGATATCAAGCTAACCCTAAGGAATCACACTTATGCGCAGTTAAGCATATCTTTCGATACTGTAGTGTCCCAAATTCGTGATACGTATTTAGTATTTAGTGTACGTATACGTGTTTTGGACCCGTATTTTTGTTAATCATGATTAGTTAATTTTTTAGTTAATTTTGTTTTGATTGGTTTAATTGGCTTATGGTTCATCATGGTAATTGCATTGGCTTGGTTCGGTTCGGTTTATTTGACCTTGCTTGTTTTGGTGGAGAACCACTCCCACCATAAATATCAATCCCACTCTCTCTCTTCTATTATTACTCATTACTCATTTCTTCTTCTCCATCTTTACTCTTCACCTACCAGGAGAGAGAGAGAGAGCTTAGGTAAGTGCATCTTGCTTCATGGTGGAATCCTACTTTTATTATTTTATTGTCTTCCTCGTGTGTTTCTAACCCACTTTAGTACTTAGCATTTTTCATTTCCATGGTTAAATTCTTGCAGATCTAGTTTCGTGGTATTTTCGGTTTCCATGAATTTTTTTCTAACAACTTGCATATTTTGCTAGTTGATGGTTCCATGTTGTAGAGAATTCCATTTTGTCCAAATTTGACCTACGAAAGTTTGGATTTGGGTTCCTGATGTTGTTTGGAGGAGCATGGAGGCCATGGTACTTTCCGTGGATATGTTCTCTGTGAGAGCCATAAATTGCACTTTTAGCCGCATACAAAGTTGAGTTACTGAGCCGAATGAGCATGCTTGCTCTGAGCTGCATAGGCCATTGCCATGTATATTTTAATACATGACCTTAGCATTCACGTGCATGACTTTTCCTTTTATTATTTATTGCGTGCATTTATGCATTAGCTTGCAATAGTGAGCCGCATGTACATTTAAGGTGAGCCGCATGGCCTGGCAAAATGCTTGCATGCTAAATTATTTAATGGTGCATGTTAATTTACGTACAGCATTTAATGCAATTGTGAGATGGTGTTCTTGCATGCATTTAATGCATGGGTTAGAAGCATTCAAGAATACATTTGTTAGAATTGGTGTGTATAATGCATTGCTGGCAACTTAGCCGCATGTGTTAGCATTGCTAACAACTTAGCCGTATAGGCATTCAAGAATGCATTTTAATGCATTACTTTAATGCATTCAAGAATGCATTGCTTAAAGCATTTTCCTTAAGCTACTTTAAAGCACCAGCCGCATAAGCTTAATGTCAACATTTAATATTTAATTCCTAAGGCTTAGAGCCGCATGGGAATGCCTAAGCATTAAAGCCCAATGCTTATGCTGGCATCTATCATTTAATGCCTAAGCATTAAGGCTTAATGCTTGTCCTGGCATTCAATATATATTTAATGCCTAAGCATTAATGCTTAAGGCTTATACTAGAGTTTAATATTTAATGCCTAAGCATTAATGCTTATACTAGCATTCATGTATTATGCTTAATGCTAATATTTAATATTTAATGCATATTTTATATTATGCTTAGTGCATTGTGCTTTATGTGAGTAGGCTTTAGCTAGCATGCATGCATAATTTAGTTGGCCGCATGGCCTTGGCCATATGACCCTTGCATGGCCACATTTGATTGGAGCATTAATTATATATGAGTCCCACATGGAAATATATGTATATATATATATATATATATATATATATATATATATATATATATATATATATATATATATGTGGTATTGGCCGCATGGCCAATATTTGTATGGCCCACACTTGTCTAGCCGCATGAGCTTAGAGCTGGTGGCCGCATGCATAAGCTTAGATTGTTGCTTGCATCAACAAGCATTTATTAGTTGCTTGCATTATTTTAGTTAGTTGCTTTACGTCAACTAATACCTTGTGGGCCGCATGAACGGCCACCCACTCTCTTGACCACGTAGAAGTCCCACTTTTGGGCCGCATGGGGTCCACTTTGATTTGTTTAATATTTTATTTGCCTGATTCTGGTCAGAATTTTTTCCCACTCCCAACATAAAAGTTGTAGAGTTTCTCCTCGGCTTCGGGAATATATATATATATATATATAATTTAATTGCGCAAGTTTCTCCCCTCCTTGATAAATGGCATATCTTGATAGTGACCCGCCGTGGTGCACTCCTGACAAGATAACTTGACCTGATAACTTGATATGATAACTTGACATGATAATTCCTGATAGTGGTCTGCTGTGGCGCACTCTTGACATGATAAATCTGACATGGTATTTCTCGAAATACTGTTGCGACGGCTAACATGACACGACAAGATTGAATGACCTGGACACCGTGGATGATTGTGCTTGTATAAATGAACCAGTCTTGTCTTGCATCATGTCTAGGACTGGGACCCCTGAGTACTACGGTCATGGGTATCCGCTGAAATCGACTAAGGCTAATAACTATAATAATTTAGTAGTCATGAGAGATTTCTCCAGTTACAGGCGATCCCGTTATCCCGGCCATAATTGTTTGGACTTGTAGCCTGCCGTCGATTATGGCACATTTCCAGCCCACTGTCATGTGGGACACTTTATCAAACAATTTCTACGCACACTGTCATGTGTTGCACATCAAGCTACCTAATAATTATTGATAACTGCTTAATGAATCCAAGTCGCCTGGATAACCTGGATTAGCTGCAGGGCTTATGGCTGGAGGAACATCTCATTGCATATTGCTAATAACTAGGCCTGTGATAACCCTAGTTAGTTAAAGTATCAAGCCGTACTTATTGCTTGGCCGTGAGTGTTGGATGGAATCTAATCAGTCTGGTCTTGTCTTGATCCTGTGCAAATTGTCACTTGACATGATTTCTTATATTTATCTTGCCGATAAATGGTTGGAGAAACCAAGTTCTGTTCAGCCGAAGGGTTACAACCCCGGTCCTTGTTTGGTTTACGGGTTGTAACCTGGTTATCTGAATAGTCCCATGGTTATCTCATCGTATATCACCTGTCGCGCTTACCTACATGATTTGGAGACGGAGTCATATTCAGGTGAAGGGTTACAATCCCGGTCCTTGTATGGTTTAAGGGTTATGACCTGGCTACTTGTATGGTTCCCTCGTACTCCATTATGATTGTTGTTATTCTTTTAATATCAAGCCTTAATTACTGTCTTTTATTATGTAATTACTCTTGTGCTAATTTGCTGTTTTTAGTTCCTAAGTGAAGCCTCCTTTGTGGCACTTGCTCTTTCGGGGGTCTGACCCAGCTGGTTTTGTATGGCCAGATTCCGGAGCAACCCCAGGGGATCTACCGACCTTCCAGCCAGATGGTAACCACTAGAAGGAATCCTGGCAACGAGTTGGTTTATTTTAGCTCTCCCACTCTATTCTAAAATTATTATTTTGAGGCGTTTAGCCGTCGAACAAGTGTTAGCTCGTGTACGTTTTACTTACTGTCTGCCTACGGGCTGTAACATGATTGGCAACCTAGGGTTGATCATGTATGACTAAACTCTTGCTAGTCCTCACATTTTGTAACGACTAGCTTTATGATCATCTGAATATGTAATGTTTGGGACACCTTACTATTGTATATTTGGTGATCTTACATCTTGTAACATTTATTTATTTGCTTGTGATTGAGACACTAGGCTTGTTATTGACCATAGGAGACTGATGGCTTGTAGATAAACCCTCATATATCTAGACAGCCGTGACCGTATAGTGGAGTGGATCCCATTTCATTATACGTAGCTGGCTATGTCTGCCCCCGCTCTCCAGTATTCTGGTTCTGGGGCATGACATGGTTTAAGTGGTGGCCCATGCAGGTCTTGTAAATCAAGATATGTGAGGGTTTACCGAATAGATGTCTCAATCAGTACTCGCCCTTGATCTCTGCTCGTACTCTCTGAATTCATGAAATTCTTGTCCTGATCACATGCTTGTAATCGTTGATCTGTCCTGGTCCTTCCTTATTGTTCCTATGTCGTCTTCTTCATCAATATTGTACCTGGACCTGCTGATCAGCAAGGCGGAGCGGCTCCCGTAGATCAGTAACAACCAGAAGATTAGGCCCAACACTCAGGAGCAGCCTTCCGAGTCATGCCTACCGGGGATCCCGAGCCACCAGTTCAGTCCGTCCAGCCTGCAGAGCCTGATGATGGCACTTTGGTGGGTCTCATCAGGACCTTATTAGCTTCCCAGGATCGTAGAGGTGATGCCTTGTACCAGGCAGTGAAAGATGCTCTGAATAGAGGCGGTCGTCATGGAAACAGTGCAGCGAACAGTTTTAAGCGCCTGAACCCTCCCTTCTTCGATGGCAGTGAAGATGTTATCGCCACAGATGCTTGGCTTCAGGACAGAGATGATTCTAGAAGCAGCCAGAACTTCGGAAGACGAGAAGGTGGCCGTGGTGCGCCTGCAGTTACTAGATCTTGCCCGCAGCTGCTGGGCGGCGCAGGCCGTGGGATTAGTGGAACCTATTGCTTGGGCAGTATTCCGTGAGAGATTCCAGACCAAGTACTTCGATGCGGTATCTCGGTACGATCTACAGACCATGTTCACCAATTTGAAGCAGATGGGTAGGACGGTCGATGGTTATGCGGCCGAGTTTTCCAGGCTTAGTCGGTTTGCTCCGACTTTGGTGGCAACCGAGTTCGACAGAGCCCAGCGGTTCCAGTAGGGGCTCCACCTCGAAATTTTGTTGGCAGTAGAGCAGTTTGAGCATCAGACTTTTGATACGGTACTGAGGGCAGCCAGGAGGCACGAGTATACCTCCCTCAGGATAGTGGACAGGACTGGAGGTCAGAAGGATCTCACGGCCAGATGACCCAGTCGACAGCACCAGCCCCGGCTGTCAAGGCTTTGACAATTGGAATTCCGAGGCAGGCGACCTCAGTAACGACGGTCACGTCCCCTCAGCAGCAGAAGCAGAAGCAGTCTTCCACAATGGGCTGTACTCATTGTGGGAAGCCAGGACACGTTGTTTCGGAGTGTCGCAGAGCTCAGGGATTATTCTTGGCTTGTGGAGCACCGGACCACAAGATTGGGTCCTGTCCGAATAGGGCCAGTTTATCATCGGCCCAGACTAGTCCCTCGGTAAGGGGACCAGCACCAGCACCAGTGTAACAGCAGTACCAGCCTCCGAGGCCATTGTCGCCTCAGGCTCAAGTATTCCAGCAACAGAGACCCCAGCAGTATACCCTGGTCCAAGCTCAGATTCAGAACCGACAGAGAGGTTCCTAGCAGGATGTTTTTCCTTCTTCCTTCTGTCTTCAAATTCCTTGCTTGCATGATTGATTGATTGATTGCTTAGTATAGCTTGTCCCTGCATCTCTAGCCACTTGATTAAATTCCGAGGATGGAATTCTTTTAAGGTGGGTAGGATGTAGTGTCCCAAATTCGTGATACGTATTTAGTATTTAGTGTACGTATACGTGTTTTGGACCCATATTTTTGTTAATCATGATTAGTTAATTTTTGGTTAATTTTGTTTTGATTGGTTTAATTAGCTTATGGTTCATCATGGTAATTGCATTGGCTTGGTTCGGTTCGGTTTATTTGACTTTGCTTGTTTTGGTGGAGAACCACTCCCACCTACCACCACTCCCACCATAAATATCAATTCCACTCTCTCTCTTCCATTATTACTCATTACTCATTTCTTCTTCTCGATCTTTACTCTTTACCTACCAGAAGAGAGAGAGAGAGAGAGAGAGAGCTTAGGCAAGTGCATCTTGCTTCATGGTGGAATCCCACTTTTATTGTTTTATTGTCTTCCTCATGTGTTTCTAACCCACTTTAGTACTTAGCATTTTTCATTTCCATGGTTAAATTCTTGCAGATCTAGTTTCGTGGTATTTTCGGTTTCCATGAATTTTTCTCTAACAACTTGCATATTTTGCTAGTTGATGGTTCCATGTTGTAGAGAATTCCATTTTGTCCAAATTTGACCTACGGGAGTTTGGATTTGGGTTCCTGATGTTGTTTGGAGGAGCATGGAGGCCATGGTATTTTCCGTGGATATGTTCTCTGTGAGAGCCATAAATTGCACTTTTGGTCGCATACAACGTTGAGTTGCTGAGCCGCATGAGCATGCTTGCTCTGAGCCGCATAGGCCATTGCCATGTATATTTTAATGCATGACCTTAGCATTCACGTGCATGGCCTTTCCTTTTATTATTTATTGCATGCATTTATGCATTAGCTTGCAATAGTGAGCCACATGTACATTTAAGGTGAGCCGCATGGCCTGGCAAAATGCTTGTATGCTAAATTATTTAATGGTGCATGTTAATTTACGTACAGCATTTAATGCAATTGTGAGATGGTGTTCTTGCATGCATTTAATGCATGGGTTAGAAGCAATCAAGAATACATTTGTTAGAATTTGTGTGTATAATGCATTGCTGGCAACTTAGCCGCATGTGTTAGCATTGCTAGCAACTTAGCCGCATAGGCATTCAAGAATGCATTTTAATGCATTACTTTAATTCATTCAAGAATGCATTGCTTAAAGCATTTTCCTTAAGCTACTTTAAAGCACCAGCCGCATAAGCTTAATGTCAACATTTAATATTTAATGCCTAAGGCTTAGAGCCGCATGGGAATGCCTAAGTATTAAAGCCTAATGCTTATGCTGGCATCTATCATTTAATGCCTAAGCATTAAGGCTTAATTCTCGTCCTGGCATTCAATATATATTTAATGCCTAAGCATTAATGCTTAAGGCTTATACTAGAGATTAATATTTAATGCCTAAGCATTAATGCTTATACTAGCATTCATATATTATGCTTAATGCTAATATTTAATATTTAATGCATATTTTGCATTATGCTTAGTGTATTGTGCTTTATGTGAGTAGGCTTTAGCTAGCATGCATGCATAATTTAGTTGGCCGCATGGCCTTGGCCATATGACCCTTGCATGGCCACATTTGATTGGAGCATTAATTACATATGAGTCCCACATGGAAATATATGTATATATATTATATATATATATATATATATATATATATATATATATATATATATATATATATATATATATATATATATATATATATGCGGCTCACCTTAAATGTACATGTGGTATTGGCCGCATGGCCAATATTTGCATGGCCCATACTTGTCTGGCCGCATGAGCTTAGAGCTGGTGGCCGCATGCATAGTCTTAGATTGTTGCTTGCATCAGCAAGCATTTATTAGTTGCTTGCATTATTTTAGTTAGTTGCTTTACGTCAACTAATACCTTGTGGGCCGCATGAACGGCCACCCACTCTCTTGACCACGTGGAAGTCCCACTTTTGGGCCGCATGGGGTCCACTTTGATTTGTTTAATATTTTATTTGCCTGATTGTGGTCAGAATTTTTTCCTACTCCCAACATAAAAGTTGTAGAGTTTCTCCTCGGCTTCGAGAATATATATATATATATATATATATATATATATATATATATATATATATATATATATATATTATTATATTATTATTTAATTGCGCAAGTTTTTCCCCTCCTTGATAAATGACATGTCTTGATAGTGACCCGCCATAGTGCACTCCTGACAAGATAACTTGACCTGATAACTTGATATGATAACTTGACAGTGAACTTGACATGATAATTCTTGATAGTGGCCTGCCGTGGCGCACTCTTGATATGATAAACCTGACATGATATTTCTCGAAATGCTGTTGCGACGGCTAACATGACACGACAAGATTGAATGACCTGGACACCGTGGACGATTGTACTTGTATAAATGAACCAGTCTTATCTTGCATCATGTCTAGGACTAGGACCCCTGAGTACCACGTGTTTTCCATAAATAAATTCACTTTATTTATTTTGTATCTGAGAAAATTACAACTGTAGGAATCTAATCTAGAAGACGATTACTTTATCCCTTGGACGATGCGATGAAGAAAACTCGAACTTTGAAGAACTCGGACAGCAACTGGGCAATCTCTCTGTTCTCTCTAAAATTGACTGTGTGTGATGAAGATGAAGAAACTCTCTTTTATAGAGTTCAGGATAACTGTCCTTAAGCATACGCTCAGGTTGTTACTTGACGTGTGCATAACTGCAGGGACGCATGGCAAATTCTGATGAAGACACATTAGCGTGCGGTTGAAAGTAGTGGAGCATATTCAGGAGAGATTGATGGCATGAATGCCACGTTGCATAACTTCTGAAGAAGTGGATAACTGCAGGACACGTGAGAACGTGTGTTAAAAATTATTCTGGACACAACTGCTGTGATACGCTGCCTTAGAAGAAGAGTCATACGCTAGCTTTTGAAGGCACATGTCTTGCATACGCTTACTTAGACAGCGTAGAACCATATAAAGCTGATACGCTCACATTATTGACAGGGAGTCGTATGGAAACTATACGCTCACTTGTCAAGGAGTCGTATGGAATCCATACGCTCACTTGGTTGGGAAGGAGTCGTATGAGATCCATACGCTCACTTAGTTGGAAGGAGTCGTATGAGATCCATACGCTCACTTAGTTGGAAGAAGTCGTATGAGATCCATACGCTCACTTAATTGGGAAGGAGTCGTATGAGTGAATAAGTAGACACGTGGCATGTTTGAAATAAGTAGACACGTGGCCATCATCAATCTTCTTTGATACGCCATATCTTCCAATAACTGACAAAATCTTCTCGAGCGTCGTGACTGCGGATATGATGGCTGACAGAATGTCAAAACTGACAGTAATGATGGCTTTTACATTTATGAGAGATGCTGAGCTGTCCTCGTAAAAGACAAAACCGACTCTTCGAAAACCTATACGACGGCTAGTCTCCATTGGACAGCTGTCTTTGCACGAAAGACGAAGTGTCAGATTCATCCTTTATTAAATATATGCTGTGCTGTCATCTCAGAAAATAATAAAATATTCACTGAGCGTACGGCCTTTAGATGAGCGTATGGCCTTGACTGAGCGTATGGCCTTGAGCGTATGACTTGGACTGAGCGTATGGCTTTGAGCGTATGACTTGGACTGAGTCTTATGTCAGCGTGTCATAATTTTCACACCCTACAAGACCCCCTTCAAAGTTTTCGAACTTTATGAATTTCAAAAGTTCGAAATTACTTTGAACTTTAAAGTGAGAATAAGTCCTGACACGCTGGCATGAGTTTGTTATCTTCCTCAATATCAGTGCAAATCTTTAGGGATTTTGTTTAAAGAATATCTGCCGTTTGAACTTCTTTCTTTCTTCTATAAATAGGTCTTCCAAAACCTATTTTATTTCTTTACCACAGCTTTTGCCTTCGAGAGAGAAAAGAGCTTTCAGAAACTCAAGATCTTTCTTCTTCTTCTTCGTCTTCAACTCCATCTCCATTAATGGCACCCAAGGTTGATGCTGCTGCAAAGGGAAAGGGAAAAGCCCCTGAAGAGTCATCTCATCCTGCCGTCGACACTGCCACCACCAAGAAGACGGCCAGTCAGCGTGTTTCACGCAGTGAACGGCCATTAAAACCTCTTTATGGTGAGGACGAAGATGATGAACAAATAACTATTCCCTTTTTAGGGATCTGGTTAGAACAAAACTCAGAAAACGTATCCCTCTTTAGGGTCAATACGTCAGCAAATACGCTTCCCTCTTTAGGGTTTAGCCGTATTCCATATTTTTTCGTTTTTACGAAAAATATGTTTGGAGTGTATATCTGTAAGATATACGTATTTTTGATAGAGATACCAAAATACGCTATCTTAAAAGAATATGCTATGGCAATTTGTCTCATTGAGATACGCTAACTCCTGTGTTAGCATATTTTTTGATGATCATCTTGTCAACCATACGCTGATATGCTCAAACTGATCATAATCTGAACTTTAAAAACCATTCACTTAAGATAAAATCTGTTTTACGCTTAAAGAAAACTGAGCGTATACTGAACCTTGAGTCTGCTATATGCTTAAAGAAAACTGAGCGTATGCTGAACCTTGAGTCTACCATACGCTTAAAGAAAATTGAGCGTATGCTGAACCTTGAATCTGCCATACGCTTAAAGAAAACTGAGCGTAAGTTGAGCTATACGCTTAGTAAAAACTGAGCGTATGTTGAGCTGTACGCTTAGTAAAAACTGAGCGTATGTTGAGCTGTACGCTTAGTAAAAACTGAGCGTATGTTTAAACTTTATCATCTCTCGACATTGAAGATTTTTAATACTTTATTCTTCATTTGCAGTGGATATTCTGGCTCAGGAAGCAGAATTTGAAGGAAGTATGGGAAATAATTATAGAAGTGATCTATCACATGTTCGTTTTCCCCAATTTGACGGACCTTCCACAAGAATAGCTCTGTTGACCAATCAGGAAGATGATACTTTGCTGAACCTGATGAGTGGACTGCCGTTACAGAGTGTAGATGGTGTTGCCCATTTGAAGCCAGCATTCCTTTTTGGAGATGCTATTGACATGAACTCCCAGCCTGCTCTGGACAAAGTATCATACAGTTACTATAGGGATGGTGATGTAAATCAGCCTATGTATTTGACTGGTTTGACGAAGAGTATCAACATAGCCCGTTTATTCCATTCGGGCCAGCAAAGACAGATGAAGTGGGATATTACTCCATCCCGACAAGCTAAGGCTGGATGGATTGGATATCGTCAAGGAAGGTTCCGCAGTGGTACTGAACCACATGTCACATCTCTGCGAGGACTGTTACCTGCCACCATCCCTCCTGAGGACTCGGCACTGCTGAAGCCAGTCAGAGTCCCAATTTTTGCCAACGAATTTGTTCAATTAAAGAATGCCATCTACGCAAAACAGTCAATGAGGCTGACTGGTCTAGTAAATCCAGAGAACACTAGATGGACTGCTCTAGTGAGATAGATTTTGCAGAACTTCGGTGCACAGTTGAAGGCGATAGGTTTATATGATGCCATCAAGTGTACTGCTTATGGTTTCAAACCGAACCCGGATCTGTTTTTGGCATTAGCGGAGAGATATAACTATCGGACCGGCACCTTCATGACCCCAAAGGGCGAGATGGGATTCGCCCTTCATGAAATGGCATATATATCTCAGCTACCAACGGCAGATTTGCCATATGAAGAATATATCCCTTTTGTTGACGAAATGAATAAGATTTCTGCAGCCAACCCACTAATTCTTTATGTATTTGAAGAATTAATGTGTCATTACAGCATCTGTAAAGCTTTTTATAAGGGACAAGGTGGAGAGGGGGACTCCAATTGCTATTCTTCGAAGTGGATGGCTTATTTGTTTCAAGGCCGCACTGACGAAGTCCAAAAGAAGAAAAAGACCGAGCAGTATGTCGGTAAATTCAAGCCCTTGAGTCAAGCCGAGATTAACAGAATAATTCGGGGGACTAATCATGATGACATTGTCGTCGAAGAAGACATCGACAGCTATAAGGCCGGTGATAGGTTAGAAACCTATATTAAGTAGGGTGGCCGAGAATTGTCCGTTGAAGGTCATCTGGCCGGATTCATATCTCTTTGGCTGAGGAAATTCGTAGTTCCTGGCACCTGTTCGACAGACAGGATGCACAGAGGAGTCGTCTTCGCAGCAGTCCGTCTGGTTTTTGGGTATAAGATGGATCTATTAACGGCAATGACCTGCCGTCTGAATGCCGGATTAAGGGCATACACAGATAGGATGTTCGAATTGGCACGGAAGAGCCTGACGTCCTTTTCTCGGGTAGAAATGCCCTTTACATACTTGTTTGGATGGCTACTTCTACATTTCGAATCTCTGATGAGTGCTGGGATGGCTAGGCCAGATGATACTTTCCTTGAAAGGTACAAGCACATACCGAAATGGAGATATGACACTTTAACCGATTGCAGAACTATCTTGAACAGGGGAGAACTATGGAGCTTCACCTGTGTTTCTCCACCTATTGGTTATGAGACCATGCCCGGGAGATTGATTGACGGCATTGGTGCTAATGAGTTGGATGATGTCCAACATGAATGGCTAAAGAGAATCAGGCCATCTCATTTAATTTGCCGCCGTGACAACATCACATATCTAGAGCCATATCTTTCGAGCAGATTTGCTCGTCAATTTGGTTACGATCAGTTGCATGTGGGCAATGCAACGACGTGTTTTGCTCATCAAGGCGGGTTGGTTGATGGTGCCAGAGCTTGGCTATATTACATTGCCAAAGGTACAGGGGATACCTTTTCTATGCCAGATCCGGTCAACTATCGGAGAGGAGCTAAGATATTGGTGTCCTATGCCAGATTTTATGTATCAGCTAATACCTTTGATGAAAAATTTAGCATCTTAGGTAAAAGCTTTATTCATGTTGAAAAGAAATCAACCAAATCCGCCTTGCCTAGGGATTGTCACGACAAAGAAGATCCTCTGGCCACCGATGAAGTTTATGATGATGTTTTGGAAACTTTCTTCTCTGATGACCTTCATCAACCATTGCATGTGCCTATCGGGAGTGCTGAAGAGAGTATATCTGTTGATAATACACCGAAGAGGAAGAGGAGTAAAGGTGCTGCGGGTCCTGCCGCAAAAAGAGCTACTCGAGCAGAGACTCGAAGTCGCGGAGGAATTACTATTCCCGGGAATTCTCCTGTTTCTGAACGAGCCAGAGATGTTGATGAAGCAGGTAGTGATCCAATAGACAATTATCCTACTGTTCCTTTAACCAGAAGAATAGGAAGGAAAGTAATAGTTTCAAAAACTAAATCCGTAATTTGTCTGGATGCAGAGAGTCCCACCGATCGTGCTATGCGATTGGCTACAGAAAAGCAAGCTGCTTTTGATTTTTCTGTAAAGACAGAAGAAGAAGAGATTCCTGAAACTGCTGGGTCTTCTAGGCCTTCTGATATAGGCTCAGTTCCACCAATGGCTAATGATGCGCAGGAAATTAGTCAACCTGCGGTAGAGGCCGAGCATCAGACTGAAACGGCTAATGACTTACTGATTTCGGGAGAATTAGTGAAGGAAGCCACTCCTCTCAATCCAATTGTTGAAGCTTCAGAGAGCGAACAAGTTGACTATGAACCGTCGTCTCATTCTTCTGGAGAAGAAGACATGGAGATAGACGATGAATCACCGTCTAAAACACCAATCGATGCACTGAAAACCATTGGTCAACACTCAGGGTTGACACCAGAACCGGAGAGGCATCTGGAAATAGAAGTTCAAATTCCGAGTACTTCTGGGGCGGGAAGCAGTGAAATAAATCCCGTGTCAGAAAGTACCCTGAACAGACTAAGAGCCGGATTGAATGATCCGAAGGAGACTGAATATGAACCAACTCCAGGTAATATTTTATTCATCAAAGTTTTGTCTTGTCTTGGTTTTATTGTCTTTAAATTTCTGATCATGTTTCTTTGATTCCAACAGCTGTAGGAACTGCACCGGCTATGAGTTCTACTCAAGCCCCATTTATTCAAACTGAAGTGGGTGAGGGGAGTTCCCATCTGCCGAGTTCTCCAAAAGCATTAACTTCAGCTCCAAGAATAGAGGCTCCTCCTGCTCATTCCCCTACTATTGCAGCGACTCCCAGTTTTGACACAGGGATAGCAAAAGTCATGGGGATGTATTCAGATATTATTTATACATATCTGGATACATATTCGAGGCGACTCATGAAAGATAAGACTATGCCCTTTTTGAGTCTTGGAGAAGCGACTAGTTTCCCACGTTCAGCCTTGAGACAATCTAGTTATGAGGCTCAATGTGTCTTCTTTGAACATCTCCTGAATGATTTAGAAGCCAACATCCAAAAATACTGGGAGACTAAAAAGGAGGATATTGAATCTCTGACTGCAGCTGAAATTTCTCAATTGGAGAATGAAGCTCAAGCTCAGCATATTGCTCTGACAGAATTCCTCGCTCAATCTTCTAAAGAGTTAATGGCAAAAGACGAAGAAATAATAAGTACTCGCCAGAATATGGAGCGCTTAGAGAAGGATGAAACGTCAAGAGCTGAGGAGCTTAGAAAATTGAGGGAAGAGCTAGCTCGTATTCAGGAGCAAATTGCCTCTGTGGAAAAAGAACAATCAAAGATTGCTGCTGATCGTCAATCTGAAGCTGAACGCTGTCAACTTTTACAGCAAGAGCGAGAATTAATGCAAATCAATCAGATTGAAGAAACCAATCGCCATAGTTCTATTATTGTGGAATATGACCAACGGAGGATTGGAATTGAAACATCAGAGCGAATCAAGAAAGCTCATGATGAGAAGATGAATAATGTAATCGTTCGTATTCAGGAGATCATTACGCCTCCTAAATAGTTCTTTTACATTTTTCATGTACTGAATTTTTTTGAAATCCAATTGTAAGCAATGTTTTGATTCTGATTAAAGAAATGAACATCGTGGCTTGATTTCAATTCTGTGGATGACATTTTTGTAGAAAACATATTCAGAGGTAAATGACATATTTCAATAGAATAGAATATACAAATAAACTTTGTAACTCTATCATGATACTAAACCAAAGATAATTTAGTTTAATACTGATTAGAGAAAACAGAATTCAGATATAAAGATATCTTTAGATTCTATTTTCCATGATCTTTGGATTCGAAAATCAAAAGACGAGATATCATTTTCATAGAATAGAAAATATGATACATATTGAGATAGAAAATTCAGAGATAATATGGACATGATTTTCTATACAAGATCTTTATTAAAACCACTGGGGATCTAATAAAACAAAATATCAAATTCTCTGGAAAGATGATACATGGTGGAATATCAGTTTTCTCTGGGGACAACGATATCGAAATAACTTATGTAGAGAAGAATTTTATATTTGCTGGGGAATGATGAAAATATTATACATAATATTTCTTTAAGAATTTGCCATTGATAGGCATCATCATGACTTTTCCATCCATAGAGGCAAGCTGGTATGCTCCGTTAGAGAAGACTTTGTTCACTACGAATGGGCCTTCCCATTTCGCATCAAATTTGCCTTTGCTCATATGTGTCATGGTCATGGGACGTCTGACAGTAAGGACCAGTTCTCCCTTCTGATATGCTCTGACTTTGACTTTCCGGTTAAAAGCTTTTGAGATTCGGGCATGATAAAGCTCAATATTTTGTTGAGCATACAATCGTTTTTCATCTAGAGCTTCCAACTCTTGAAGTCGAAGACGATCATTGTTTTCTGTTGTAAGTTCATTGGAGATTGCAATTCTGAGAGAAGGAATCTGGATCTCCAGGGGAAGAACAGCTTCACACCCATATACCAAAGAGGAAGGCGTACATCCGGTCGCATTGCGAACTGTGGTGCGGTAGGCCCATAAACATTCACCAAGCTTCTCGCTCCAGTTGCGTTTGTTGGAAGAAACGAACTTTTTCAAGAGTTTGATAATTGTTTTATTGAAAGCTTCTGCCAATCCATTAGCTGTTGGATTATATGCTGTAGAAGCTAAATTATTAATCCGATGATCGTCGCAGAATCGAGTAAATTTCTGACTGACGAACTGCGGTCCGTTATCATGGATAATATGCCGAGGAACACCAAATCGATAGATGACATGATGTTTGACGAAGTTGATAACACTAGAAGTTTTAACTTCAGATAACGGGATTGCTTCAGCCCATTTGGAAAAGTAATCGGTTATTGCTAGAATAAACCGATGTCCTCTTGATGATGGTGGGTTGATGGGACCAATGACGTCCATGTCCCAAGCTTCAAAGGGCCATGATGCCGCTGTTGGGTGTAAGAACTCTGACGGTTGATGAATAAAGTCTGCATAAATTTGACAGGTTTTATATTTTCGAGCATATTGAATAGCGTCAGCCACCATCGTGGGCCAATAATAACCCATACGTCGGATACGATCTTGAAGTTTAGGACCTGGTTGATGAGCTCCACAAACACCATCATGTGCTTCACGGATTATCTGTTGTGCTTCTTCACCAGCAATGCATCGGAGGAGAAGACCGTCGTAAGACCGACGATATAATGTCTTCGTCGTATGATTATAATAGAATCTGAGAGATCGACGTCGAATAGACGCTGCTTCACTCGGATTATCAGGAAGTATATCATACAAAACAAAGTCTAGAAACGGGTGTCTCCAGTCTTCAGTTATGGCTTCTGTTTCATTAGAAAAGACATATTCCATAGTAGAATCAGAGGAAGACGAGGACATTTTGTCAAACTTTAATCCAGCATCAAGGTTGAGAGAATCTTTGTCTGGTTTGTGAGGAAAAGCCAAAGCCAAATTATTCTCAACACAGAATAATTCTCGGTTATAAACTACTATCACTTGCTGACGTCTGATTGGTATAGCTAATACAGTAGCAAGATTAGCTAAAGCATCAGCTTCTGCATTATAGGCTCGTCGAACATGTTCAATAAAGAAACCTTCAAAAGATAAGGCTATAGAGAATGCTGCTCGATGATAAGGTATCAAATCCTGATGACGAACTTCATACGTTCCTCTGATCTGATTAACAATAAGCTTGGAGTCTCCATAAACTTCCAAATATTGAATATCTAGATGTTTAGCAAGTTGAAGACCAATGAGTAATGCATTGTATTCGGCTACATTGTTTGAACATGATTGATCTAGAGAATAAGCCCTCTGAATAGTTAGTCCTTCTGGGGATACAAGAACAATCCCAACTCCAGCGATAATATCGCCGTTAGGACCTATTCTAGATGCTCCATCAAAGAATAGACGCCAGGTAGGAATTTCTTCAGAAATCAGATTTAAATCCAAGACTTCATCAGGAATCTCATCATATAATTTAGAATCTTCTGGAATTGCATGAGCAGCCAAAAAATTAGCAAGAGCCTGTCCTTTAACTGACTTCTGAGGAATATAATGCATATCGTATTGAGCTAACAAGATTCCCCAATTAGCTAGTCTGGAGTTGAGAATACCAGGTTTCTTCATCATAATCCTGATGGGATTCACTCTGGAAATGACATGAATCGTTTGACCAATAATATAATGTCGCGTTTTCTGAACAGCAAACATTAATGCTGAGTATTCTTTCTCGATTGGAGAATAACGCGGTTCAGCACCCGTCATTGTGCGACTGAGATAATAAATAGCCTGTTCATGGCCATCTTTATTTTTCTGGGCAAGTAATGCACCAAGAGAATGATCCATGGCTCGAACATATAGAAGGAATGGTATCCCCGAGACGGGAGGTACCAAAACTGGAGGGTTCATGAGATACTGTTTAATATCGTCAAATGCTTTTTGACATTCTTCGTTCCAAACGAAAGATACACCTTTCTTCGGAAGTTTGTTGAATGGTCTGCAGCGTCCTGATAAGTTGGAAATGAATCTCCTGATATAAGCAATTCTTCCTTGAAATCCTCGTAGCTCTTTTAAGGTGCGTGGAGGACGCATCTCTTGAATGGCTTTGATCTTTTCGGGATCCACGTGTATACCTTTAGCGGTAATGACGAAGCCGAGAAATTTACCACTAGAGACGCCCAGGAAGGACTTAGTAGGGTTCATTTTAAGTTGATGCTGACGCATTAAATCAAAGATAGTCTTCAAATCTTGGATAAGATCCTCTTTTCGTCGACTTTTGACCGCAATATCATCAACATAGCATTCGACTATTTTCTGGAGATGTTCGCGGAATATAGTGCTCATTGCTCGCTGATATGTTACCCCTGCATTCTTGAGACCAAACGGCATCACTGTATAACAGTATGTACCGATCGGCGTTCTGAAGGAAGTGTGTTTTTCATCATCTGGGAACATTTTGATTTGATTGTATCCCGAATACCCATCCATAAATGACATTCGTTCGAAACCACATGTATTATCGATCATGACATCAGTAATTGGAAGAGGAAACTCGTCTTTAGGACAAGCCGTATTGAGATCACGAAAGTCTATACAGACCCGGATCTTGCCAGTCTTTTTAAGGACATGAACGATGTTAGCCACCCATTCAGGATGTTGTTCCTCTCGAATAAATCCAGAAGCCATAAGCTTATTGACTTCAGCTTCAATTGCATCCATGATGTCTGGACGAAACCGTCGCTGTTGTTGTTTGACCGGTTTAGCATTTGGCATGATATTGAGTTTGTGCATTGCAATCTTCGGATCTAGTCCTGGCATATCCTCATAACTCCAGGCAAAGACATCGATATAATCACGAATAAGCTTGATCATGTCTTGCTTATCTGTTTCTGAAAGACTTTCACTGATGAATATTGGTTTAGGAGAACCTTCTTCACCAACATCAATTTGGATCAGTTTATCTTCAGTAGGAGGTTCTCTCTGCTCGAACCTGAATTCCCATTGATTATCTAATCTTTGAGCCCATTGTTCCGATTCGGGTGATACTTCATAATCATCCTCATCTTCATCATTTTCTTGCAGGCCACCAACGGAGACCATATTGATGGACAAAATAGAACGATGGAGATCGCCAATACTCATGTCAGAATCCCAAGAAAGGGAATCGGAAGATTCAGATCGTTCATCTTCATCGGATTTTGGATCTTCATGGACTATGTTGATAAAGAAAGTAGGAGCAATGTAACATAAACCACATTTTGTCCTTCCGTATTTTAATGGAGGAATTCGAACAGGCATTCTTCTTCCTTTTCCATTATTGAGACTGGTTCTAAAGTCATAACCCATATTCTTGATGATATTTTTAGATTGCTGACTGTAGCGACGCAGTTGTAACCTTCCAGTATCGTCGTTTATGTCATCTTCTTCCAAGTTAGGAGGATTCTGGGGTCCTTTATAAAAGAAGATCGGATTTTCTCCCTTCTTTTTAGCAGGGACCACGAAGTATGATTTTTGTATGGATTCCAATAATACGTCTGTATGAAGAGTTTGAACAACCCCTATAGTTAGTGACTCTAAGCTATCTAGCAATTGTAAATAACTTTGTACATGATTACAGACATCAATATACTGTAAAGGAGATGTTTCATTAATATTAGATACTGTATTTACAACAGAAGGCTGAGCCTTATCAGACTTAGTCAAATTAATGACAAAAGGGGAAGAGGAGGAGCGATCAGAAGTTTTGTTTCGATTAAGATCGATAACAAAAGGCTCAGAAGAGGTGAGCTCCCTTGAAGAAGATCGTGGATAAGTAGTACGTCCACTGACTGGAATGACTAGAGTATCTGGTCTAGCCTGAGAAGATGGAGGGGGAGTGGTACGTCCACTGACAGGAATTATCAGTGAGCCTTGTGGAGCCTGGGCAGGTGATGAAGTAGTACGTCCACTGACAGGAATTTTCAGTGAGCCTTGTGGAGCTTGGGAAGACGGTACAGTAGTACGTCCACTGACAGGAATTATCAGTGAGCCTTCTTCAGATGATTTAACAGACTGCGGAGGAGTGATATGCCCTTTTACAGGAATAACAAAAGTGCCAACTTTTGCTATCTCATCATCATTATCCATAGCTTGCAAGACTTTTGAGTATTCATCTTTGTACATGCGGGCGTCATTGAAGTAAGCTTTAACTCCTTTGAATGGATAGAGATCTGCAACCTCCTTTTGAACTTCTCCATTGTCATCAACATATTTGAAGCACTGATGAAGAGTCGAAGGAACGACATTATGTTCATGCAAGAATGGTCTCCCCAACAGAGCATTGTATGAGCAACCATGATTGTCGATGATGTAAAAAGTAACTTTAGTGCAAAGATCGCCTATTTGAAATTTGAGGCGAATCTTGCCCAAAGGCTCACTTTTTCTTTGATTGAATCCCAAGATGGTAGTGATAGTACTGGAAAGACTATGCACAGGTATCTTCAGTGCGTCTAGCATAGCTTTTGGCATAATACTGAGAGCAGATCCTGGATCAATCAGGAGACGATCAACCTTCATAGAATTAATATATCCTGTATGATATAAAGGACGGTCATGTCGATTATCCTCTAGCAGCATATCGTCCTGCGTAAAGGTAATGTTTGGAATAAATTCCAATACATTATGGCAATGAGAAACAGGTTCTGTTTCCAATTCCTTGAGAAGAGTTAGGCAGGTTTCTGCTTGCAGCAGGGCTTCACTTAGAGTTTCTCGAGTCTCTTTAGAGAGGCGTAAGAGCTCGAAGATTGATAATTTAGCTGGGGTATTGGCTAGTTGAGCCAATATATCAAAATTATAAGGCTTTTCAAGTCCTGTAGGAGATGACTTCTTCAATGGTTTGTCGAAGCGGACTTGTTGTTTGCCTTTGTCAGCTGCTGTTGGTTTAGAAGGAATTGTCTCAACAGGAACATTTAAAGGCTCTTCAGTAGAGACTGGTGTTGGAGCTGTAACCGGAGGGACGTCAGAAGTTTCTTCAGGAATATCAGCATAATCTTTCAGATATATTTTTCCTGACCGAGTTCCAGCATGAACTTCAACTTCAGATTCTGGTTCAGGGTCTATGGAAACCATGTTGCAATTCTTTATCTTGCTCTTGGTTCTTTTATGTTTGATGAGAGCTTCATTCCAGAAACCAAGGCCAACACGAGATTGATTATGCCTCATAGTGATGGCTAAAGGTGCTCGGAGTCCTTTGCCTGAGTTCAAACCAGGAGCAGTGGCTAGATTATAACCCATCTTCGTCATCAATTCACGAGATTGTGAACTGTATAGATGAAAAGCAGGCTTGTACCTATCTTCAAATTGAGGTACAGATTTTATCTCCATAGGGAGTGAATTTCCTGCTGAGATGAAAGTAGAGGTTAGATAAAAATCGGGTATGAAACTAGAAGTCACATTGCATGACTTAGTCTTCCCGAGCTTCTTTTTAGATGAGGGAGTCTTCCGAGGAGAAGAGGAAGACGTCTCAAACTCCGTCATTAAATCTGGGTGAATCCACATGACCTCTCCCTTCTTAGTTGTGACAGGAACAAGCCCGTCATTCTGTGCTGGTGGGATGTTTACAACTTCGAGAGTTGCTTTGGGGATAGGAACAATCCCTCTTTCTACCATTAAGGGAGGGAAGTCACCAAACTGCATTGAAATTACATTTGCTGTGACTGTCTTGTCTTTGGGTGTCAGTGTCACAGCTCCTAATTTAATCATCTTTTGGATCTTCCCTTTTAATACATAGCAAGACCGGATTGTATGACCCAACATTCTATGATATGGACAGTATTTTGGATGATCTGTCTTATTGGCTTTATCAGGCTTTTTAATTTCTGGCAATTGAATCTTATTACCTTTGAGCAAGCATTCAAAGATACCCTGAACATCGTCATCGTCAAAAGAATATTCTTCCTTCGGCCGAGGAGGTCTCTGTTGTTAATTTGTTGGAGTTGGGGTAGCTTGAGTAGTCTTTACCTCTTGATTACTGCTTTGGAGATTGACTTCAAGAGCTTCTTTGCCTTTGCGATTGTTAGGTCGAGTACTATTGCTAGCACTCTGATTTGATTCCTTGGGAGCCATTTGTACCCCCAGACCCTTGAAGGTCTCAGCACTGACTTCAGCAGCCTTGGCACTGATGATGAAAGAAGGCCAATCTTGGAACTGAGTGGACCCTGTCCACATGCTGATAATTGGTAAGAGATTCGACTTGCAAGTGTCGATGGTAACAGCGTCGGGAGTTCCGAGAGGCATTTTAAGGGCTTCTCTTCCGAATCTTTCAATGAAGTCCTCGGTGGTTTCATTATTTTTCTGTTTAATTCTTATGAGGGCTGACATGGTCATGTCATTGAGCCCTTCATAGAATCGTTCAAGAAACATTTGCTTGAAACCAGCAAATGAGGTAATGCACCCGTCAGGGAGACTTCTATACCATTCATAAGCCGTTCCTTTGAGACATCCAACAAACACCCGAGTAAGGAGGGCGTCACTTGGTTGCAGTTGATCAGTCATTACCTCAAAGTGATTAATGAATTGACTTGGGGAGGTTGTCCCATCAAAGAAAGAGATAGTTGGAGGCTTGTATTTAGGAGGATATGATACTTGCTTCCATTCTATCGGGTAAGGTTGCTTGATACCTAACCTTTGTAAACCATCCTTCTGTTTGAATGCCTCGAATTGAGTTCGGATATTCCTTAACTCTTCAGTAACAATCCCAGAAGATTGGGGAGTTGTAACTTGTTGAGTGTAATTGGGAGGAGGGACTGCAGCATATGTACCACCCCCAGCTCCAGACTGACTTGGAGTGGGTTGTACAGGAACATTAGATTGTACCCCCGGAATAGTAGAGGGTTTCGAGTTTGGAACAACAGGAGTATTTAATATAACTGGAGGAGCTGTTTGTTGGACTTGCTGAGTTTGATGCTGAGCTTGCATAAGAGTATGCATAGCATTCAATGTATCTGCCATAGCTCGCAACTGTTGTTCTAAGGAAGAAATCCTTTGTTCATGAGCTTCGGTACTAGTTGAAGGTTCATGATTGCCCTCTGTCATGTAAGTAGTAATCATTCGAGGAATAGATGATGAAACAGTCTGTTCTGAATCATCACTGTGTGAATCAGTATCTTTCCCGGGACTATTTACGGGAGTCAATACTGGAAAGTTGGACTCTCCAAGGAAGTCCTCTGTGATCTCCGGATTACCACTTGGATGAGAAGAAGAAGAGACCCTGGCCAAGGCTCCGGTCCTGGATCGGGTACCGAGATAAACACCATCTTCAGAATCTGATATGGCATCAGATCGTATGCTACTCCCAATATTTCTGGAGGTCATATTGACAGAAGCATAAAGAGGTTCATCTTCATCCAACATTGGTTCATACTGAATCCGTTCGAAAACAGATTATCTTTTTGGTGAACAACAACATTGAATTACAACTCGAGGTTGGAAGTTGCAACCATGCTTTTCATGGCAAATATGAGCAATATCATAGCCTGATGGAGTGTCAATTCTCTGTTTATTTTGTAAATACTCTCAAAGATCTGTAGGAACAGATTGGGAAGTACTTGAAGATAATTTCTGTGTAGAAACTTGTCTTTTGTTCTTCTGTCTTCTCGGTTCTTGAGTGTATAAAGACCGATTAATTTAAGCCACATAATTTTTGGCATATTCTGCATCAGGGTCTAATATACTTGTCTCAGTGGAATCGAGACGATTCTGATTAAGCTTGTTACGAAGATCCGTAGGAGATTTGACTTTGGTATCAGTCTTGGATACTTGTAATTTGCCTTTCTCAGATCAAGAAATTTGGAGAGAAGGAAGACGGGTATTATTCCGACTGGGAGTCGGTAATAATCCATCTTTGGAGGAATTAGCCAAAAGGCGTTTTCCTTTGTTTGATCTAGTAAGAGTACTAGTCAAATTAACTCTAGAGGTAAAGACCTTAGGAGTAGAGGAGTTGACTAAAGAGTCTTTCTCCTTGGTTGGCATAAGATGTGCAAGTTGAGGGGGAATCATTTGTATGTTCTGTGGAAGAGAACCCCCAGCTTGATTTTGAGAAACAGTCAAAGGACTGTATCTATTAGCATACGCTGACTTCAGTTTGGACTTCTGGTCATATGCTACCTTTTTATTAGTATACGCTGGCTTTGGTTTAGCGTACGCTGCCTGATGTTGGCTTTTGTACGCTGCCTTTGCCGTACGCTGCCCTTTAAATGCCATACGCTCAGAGTCATCAATGGCTAAAGAGCCGACTGCTGTCGTAAGAGTAGAGGGAGAAGGGACTTTGACATGTCCAGAGATGGTTTTCTTTGTACACGCTGACTTGGTTAAAGAGCCGACTTTGTCAGCGTGACTAGGAGAAGCCACTGTTGCCGTGTTCAGAGAAGCCGAAGTGTGCTCAGTTGAAGTTGAAGACGTGTTCTTGTCAACGTGAGAAGTGACAGAAGCGTCTCGGGCTGTTGAAGAAGACTTAGGGACATAAACAGAGCGTCCCTTCTTCTTGGCAACAGAAAGAGCGGAGGAAGCAGTGCGGCCCTCCTTCGCCTTGAGCATTTCTTTATAAGCCGATTGGTCGAATTGTACAACCATCGTCTTCTTCGTCAAGCCGATCGACGAAGTATCGCATTGAGTTGTTGCTATCTCGTTGGAGGAGACAGCTTTCCCCAGCAGAGTCGCCAATTTGTTTTCCATAAATAAATTCACTTTATTTATTTTGTATCTGAGAAAATTACAACTGTAGGAATCTAATCTAGAAGACGATTACTTTATCCCTTGGACGATGCGATGAAGAAAACTCGAACTTTGAAGAACTCGGACAGCAACTGGGCAATCTCTCTGTTCTCTCTAAAATTGACTGTGTGTGATGAAGATGAAGAAACTCTCTTTTATAGAGTTCAGGATAACTGTCCTTAAGCATACGCTCAGGTAGTTACTTGACGTGTGCATAACTGCAGGGACGCGTGGCAAATTCTGATGAAGACACATTAGCGTGCGGTTGAAAGTAGTAGAGCATATTCAGGAGAGATTGATGGCATGAATGCCACGTTGCATAACTTCTGAAGAAGTGGATAACTGCAGGACACGTGAGAACGTGTGTTGAAAATCATTCTGGACACAACTGCTGTGATACGCTGCCTTAGAAGAAGAGTCATACGCTAACTTTTGAAGGCACATGTCTTGCATACGCTTACTTAGACAGCGTAGAACCATATAAAGCTGATACGCTCACATTATTGACAGGGAGTCGTATGGAAACTATACGCTCACTTGTCAAGGAGTCGTATGGAATCCATACGCTCACTTGGTTGGGAAGGAGTCGTATGAGATCCATACGCTCACTTAGTTGGAAGGAGTCGTATGAGATCCATACGCTCACTTAGTTGGAAGAAGTCGTATGAGATCCATACGCTCACTTAATTGGGAAGGAGTCGTATGAGTGAATAAGTAGACACGTGGCATGTTTGAAATAAGTAGACACGTGGCCATCATCAATCTTCTTTGATACGCCATATCTTCCAATAACTGACAAAATCTTCTCGAGCGTCGTGACTGCGGATATGATGGCTGACAGACTGTCAAAACTGACAGTAATGATGGCTTTTACATTTATGAGAGATGCTGAGCTGTCCTCGTAAAAGACAAAACCGACTCTTCGAAAACCTATACGACGGCTAGTCTCCATTGGACAGCTGTCTTTGCACGAAAGACGAAGTGTCAGATTCATCCTTTATTAAATATATGCTGTGCTGTCATCTCAGAAAATAATAAAATATTCACTGAGCGTACGACCTTTAGATGAGCGTATGGCCTTGACTGAGCGTATGGCCTTGAGCGTATGACTTGGGCTGAGCGTATGGCTTTGAGCGTATGACTTGGACTGAGTCTTATGTCAGCGTGTCATAATTTTCACACCCTACACCACGGTCATGGGTACCCACTGAAATCGACTAAGGCTAATAACTAGAATAATTCAGTAGTCATGAGAGATTTCTCCAGTTACAGGCGATCCCGTTATCCCGGCCACAATAGTTTGGACTTATAGCCTGCCGTCGAGTAGGGCACATTTCTAGCCCACTGTCATGTGGGGCACTTCATGAAACAATTTCTACGCACACTGTCATGTGTTGCACACCAGGCTACCTAATAATTATTGATAACTGCTTAATGAATCCAAGTCGCCTGGATAACCTGGATTAGCTGCAGGGCTTGTGGCTGGAGGAACATCTTATTGCATATTGCTAATAACTAGGCCTGTGATAACCCTAGTTAGTTAAAGTATCAAGCCGTACTTATTGCTTGGCCGTGAGTATTGGATGGAATCTAATCAGTCTAGTCTTGTCTTGATCCTGTACAAATTGTCACTTGACCTGATTTCTTATATTTATCATGCCGATAAATGGTGGGAGAAACCAAGTTCTGTTCAGCCGAAGGGTTACAACTGTAACACCCAGTTTTTCCAGATGAGGGTATTTTTGAAATTTTGTAATTATAATTATTATTCATTGATATTTATTTCACATTATAATTTTTGGTAATTTTTAATTATTTTTAAACTATTTAAAACTATTTTTTAGTCATAACTTGTGATTTTGGTGTGCAGCTAGTGAAACCGTAGAGACTGCATGACCTATAGCCTAACAATGTCATTAGGATGATTTAATTATCATTTTTAGCCTAGGGGTATTTTGGTCATTTTGACTTATTTGATTTATTTGGTGATTTGTTGAATTGGTAAATTTTTGGTTGACTTGACTTGTTGAGACCTAGTGAGCTAGCCTAGAAGCTAATCCTAGCCATGGTGATCCTAGTCTAACTTAGGTTAACCTATATTTAGTCATTAGAAACTAATTTTAGAATGAGGGGATTTAGTTTAGTGCATTTAAGTCATGGTTTATGATTTCATGAAATGACTTATACCTTAATGAATTATTTGATCAAGACATGGCCCATGGCCCATAACTAGAAGCCCTAACCCTAACCAAACCCTAAATGACCAGCCATAGGGATCCCCACCCTATATAAACACTTATTCTCTAGGGCTTGCCTCCTTCTTTTATTCATTTCAACATTGGAAAAAGAAAGGTATTGTCCCTCTTCCAAAAATCTCCATAAATCCATTTTAAGTCCTTTTTAATCCTAGTTTCTTGCATTAGAACCTAACACTCTCCTATTTCCTGATTTTGGAGTTTAACCACAGCTTTGGGTCAATTTGGAGGTTTTGACACCAAGAGGAAGAATCTCCCATTTGAGGCTTTTCCAAGCTTTTTGCACACATAGGTAAAACCCCTTAAATTGATTCAAATTTCAGTTTTCTTTGCATGTAGGGCTAGATCTAGGAGTTCCCTAGGTGTTCCCGAAATTTGGGTGGTTTTCGTGTTCGTTTGGTGTCCGTATCGGACACGTGTCGTAGTGTTGCCTAGGTGTTTTATGAAATGCCTAAGAGGGATTTTTCTTCTGTTTTTCCAAATCTTTTTGAATGAATTCCTAGATCTATATGTGCACTTCACGTTCGTGTCCTACTGAGCACATTTCTGGACACGTTCGTGTCCATTTTTGAATACACACGCGTGTACGACACAGCGCACAGGCACCGTGCGGCAGTCCTGCTGCTCGACCTTGATTGCGGACACGACACGTAATGTTTTGACACCAAATTTTGTGGACACTTCCCCCTAGTGACTGACACGACACTTGTAAAATTTCATGCGACCTTGATATGTGTGCACGAAGAAAACGCACGCGCACTGATTTTTCATACACTGTGTACACAGGAAATTGTTCACAGATATGCACTGTTTTCTTTGGACACGACTCACGTGGACACAAAACAGACACGTGTACACGAACACCTAGACCTACTCTAACTCTAGACACGTACACGACACTTGTGGGTTCGTGTATCGTGTCCTACAGGGCTCGACACACGTGCACGAGCCCTTCCTTCACTGCACTGTGCCTACACTTCACACTGTTCAAACACGTGTTTGGACACGTTTTGTGTCACTGTTTGACACAGGAAGGACACGACTAGACCTACCCCTGTGTTGGTATATATTTTTCCCTTGTTTTCGAATGAATTAATCAGGTTTTAAATGATTTTGGTTTGAACTATTTAACTGTCTGATACTTCAGTATTTCTCAACTTAAAATCCTATTTTTAATTTGAATTCCAACTGTTGTTTCAGTTAGCAACTATTTCCCACATAATTGTTTGATCATGAATGATTCAATTTTCATATTAGAATGGGTTTTATGATCTGAAATTGTTAACTTTCCGCCCACACATTGTTTCCAATGTTTTAACTAATTTTCTATCATTGTCTTTAAATCCTGTGAACACTGACACATGAACACTGTTACTGATTTCTAGAATTTCCTGTAATTTCAAACCCATTTCCATGATTCAAATGCAAGAGGAGTTCATACACATGTGTTAGATGGTTTACATGTTGGGAACTGTAATGTGTTCATTGAATTCCTGAGTCTATGCACACACAACCATATACTGTTCCTGAGAACAGTTTCTTTTACACACTAATTTGAACTGTCACTCCCACACACATGAAATCTGAGAATTCCCTTTACTGCTACCACATTCATTTCACTCATCACACACTCGAGCACCTCCACTTCATTATTGACACATTGCACACTTTTTGAATAACTGAAGTTCTGCATAGGTTGAAGTTTGTGTGGCCAAGTCACTTGGCCTTAGGCCATGATTTAGTAGCAGTCCTCTATGGCCCATTATTCAGTCCTGGACTTTGATTGTTCAGTCCTCATTTACTTTAAGTTCAGTCCTAGGATGTAACTAGTGTTCTTCCCAGGGCAGAGGTTAGTGGTGTTGGTGTCGTGTTTAAATCAGAGGAGAGTATTCAGTCTTGACTATGTACAGATGGCCTTTGGACATGGGTTCAATTTAGTGCAAAGATTGTTAGTTAGTATCGGTCATGTGGACTGATTTGGGGTTAGTTAGTTGCATGTGGCATGTGCTATGGTGGATTGCATTGCCTGCTTGGCAAGCATGCAGCAGCAACAAGCCTTAGCAAGCAGCAGGCAATGCTTTGCCCTGCCTTAGCTTTGCAGAGCAGTAGCTAGCATTAGGAGCAGCACCTGCATTAGCAGTAGGGGCACCCTTGGCCTTGCATTGCAGTGGCAGTGGGCTACCACTTATTGGCAGTAAACCCCCCATGTTCCTGCAGGTAATGTACACATGTATGATACATGGTTGTGAGTATATGTGTTGAGGAATAAGTGATTGGATAGGTTATTAGAGAGTGAGTTGTCTGTGATGATTAAGTAGCATTAGGGAGAAAGGGTAAGGTGAGGGTGTTCATTTCCAAATGTTTTTCCTCTTGGCCATCCCATCACACATGTACCTACCATAAGCTTAGATATCAGAATTTAGGACAGTTTGGAAAGGAAAGGGTGGGGTAACATGATGAGGCCTTGGTTGAGTGTGACAGCAGTAAGTGGTTTAGGTTGGGTGTCACTTAAGGTGTTTTGAGTGATTGGCTAGTGCATGAATACGTATATGTTGGGTTCACATATGATGTCATTACCTTATATGGGTATTTGAAGTTGAGGGCTAAGGATAAGTGATATAGTATTCTATATATGATGTGTAGTGTATATTAGATTGGGATATTATATGTGTATGCATGATATATATATATATATATATATATATATATATATATATATATATATATATATATATATATATATATATATATATATAGCATGGTAGTTGAGTGTGGGTTGTGGTAGTTTATAGATAGAAAGGACTAGGGTTTGAGTCATTATTGTATATAGATATGTGGTACTTGATATATGAGTTAGATTATAGGATTAGTTAAATGTAGGATTATGGTTAATTTATGAGAATAGCTTATTATAGAGTTTGAGTCTAGATGTGACAAATTGACCTAGTTAGACTAGAGTATTGACTTAGTTTGACCCAGAGTTGACCAAGTTTGACCTAGTTAGCCTAGATGGTTGACCATGTTTGACTTAGAGATGACTTGGACCTAGTTTGACCTAGAAATCATGTAGATTGCATCATAAACTTCATTTACCTTATTTTAAACATATTATAACCTGTACTGCTCTATTTAGGACATTGTGACTCTGGTGCAGGCATCTGATATTACACTACTCTTTTCAGAGTAGCAGGCGAGTACATTCTCTGATAGTTCTCTCATTTATTTGTCAATTACTGTACTTCAGTTCTAGTTAGCTGTATGTGATTCTCTGCTACAAACCGTATTTTTATTTCTGAATCCATGTATACGACACACATACTTACTCGTCTTACCTCTATTATTCGAATCACCATACGAATCACCATACGAATCACTATTCGAATCACCCTATTCGTATCTTCATATGTTGGTTGGACTTTTATTCGATTGATGTGTCGGACTTTGGATTCATTTGTATTAGATGGGCGGGGAAATACTTGATTAGACATGTGAACATTCCCACTATTCGAACCACCCCCTATGAATATATTCGAACGATAGCCATTCCACACCCGGCCAGGTGTGTGATGTACCGAATTTATCCTTAGCCGTTTACATGTCTAACTAAGTATTTTAAAACACACTTGGAGAATTTATTCGAATCATTATTAGAACATCATGTGAATCACCTTATTCGTACCACCTTATTCGATTCACCTTATTAGAATAATGATTAGAATTACATTCGACTCATCTTGTATTAGACTCACATTGGCATTACACTCGACTTATATTGTACCATCTGAACTCATTATGTTACTCTAGTTCAGCTAGATTTTATTTTACAGTCTTCTTTGCTATGTTTCTCTTCTTGTTTAGTTACCTTACTTTTCTTGTACCTTAACTGCTCTCTACATCATTACTCATACAAACTGCCATATTCATCAATACAACTGTCTATAACTGCTTTATAGTTCTCTGTCATTTACTTGGGTTTGCTAGATGAGATTGTGCTCGTTCCTGTCCTGACTGGACCTGTTGAAAATTTTACAGATGATTGCCCTGAGGATACATGCCCTACATTTTACTGAGGAGATGGCTTAGCTACCTATGGCCCCGACACTCAGGAGTGATCGGGATTTAGTTTAGTAGACTTGCATTTATTTTCATTTAGAGCTTGTTGTATAGAATTGAGACTTGAGATATATTTGAGATTATTCAGATATTGTTATATTTTTTAGTATTTATTTTTTATCTTCAAATTCTTAGTTACAATTCTGTGTTATCTTATCGTGCTTAGACTGTGATTGAGTTACACCATATCTTATACTTGTCCTCCGTTCGGGGTTGATCTTGACGAGTACATTATATACTGCATGAGTTGATGGTTAGTTAGAGACTTAGAACAACGTTCTACCGCCGACACTGCGGTGTAGGCTGGGCGCTGTTACGTACTCGTACCCTCACAGTGGGTGCGGGTCGTGACACATTTTTAGTGGTGGCCCATGCAGGTCGAGAGTCGCATTAGTACGATATCACGGTAGTACGGCGACTTAGTTGTACTGCTGCGAGCCTTCGATAGGACTGAGAGATAGGCTTTACCGGAGAGGCACTCAATCACAATTAGGAAAATTCTGCTTTAAATCATGCCATCTACATATCGTACTGATTTGTCTTCTTTGAAATAACTGTCCTCCTTTGATATATCGATTCCTGCTCAGTATTGACTTCCTTGTTCGATCTGTCTTCAGGATGGTGGAGACACGATCACATCGCTCGGGTGCAGCAGTCGTTGTAGAGGGGACTGCCACCTCTCAACCAGATCAGCAGGGTCAGGTGGATGCAGCTCCTGCTACCTCTGCCCATCTTGAGACTTCAGCTGCAGTAGCAAGGGTATGCCTTCACCAGCTCGGGTGCAGGACCCAGTCATCCCAGAGATGCAGTTCCAGCAGCCGCCGCCTACAGGACATGTGGATGCGGCACAGATGTTCGCCTACTTCCAGCAGTTTACGGACCGGCAGCAGGCCCGACAGGACCGAGGCATGGAGTTGGCCCTTGCGACGGTCGCAGCACGACCAGTGATCCAGCAGCCGAGGACACCGGGGATCGAACAGTTTCAGAAGATGAGCCCCAGAGACTTTTTGGGGACAGAGGGGATCCTATATGCCGATGAGTGGATCGAGCATATAGAGGAGATCTTTCGCCTGGCCAGGATACCAGCAGATCTTCAGATCGAGGCCGCAGCTAGCCGGATGCGAGATCTTGCTCGCACCTGGTATTAGTCTGACCCCAGGGTGGGGGTAGCTGGACAGACTTGGGAGGAGTTCAAGGGCTTCTTCAAGAAGAAGTTCTTCCCAGATTCAGTGCTTCGAGCCTTGGAGTCGCAGTTCGAGAGCTTGGTTCAGGGGAGCCTGTCAGTGGAGGAGTACGCTGGGGAGTTCGGCCGCCTCGGCAGATTTGTAGAGGGTTTGAGCGAGACGGCGAAGGCCCAGAGGTTCCGAAAGGGTCTGGTCAAGGAAGTCAAGTCCTTGACCAAGGACAACAGGGATGCCACTTTTGAGGAGATTTTGACGGGAGCCTTATTGGCTGAGGATGATCTTGAGCTTAGGCTCAAGAGGGGGCGAGACCCAGTTGGGGGTAGCAGCAGCGGAGGCCAGGCCAAGAGGCCTCATGTACAGATTCAGCAGATGCAGGCACCGGTAAGAGTACAGCAGGCACAGCATCAGCCTAGAGGGCAGGTCCGCAAGGAGCAGCCTTGTGCTTACTGCAAGAGGGCAGGGCACGTTTGGGAGACTTGTTATAAGAGGCAGAAGGTTTGTCTGTTCTGTGGATCCGCTGCTCATCAGGTCAGGGATTGCCCTACTGCACCCGTATATGACGGAGCACCGGGTCAGAGAGAGGGAGCTAGGCCACCTGTAGCTCAGCACTAGAGGGGTGGAGCTTTCACGATGGCAGCCGAGGAGACTGACGTTGCAGGTGATGGATTAGCAGGTTTGACCTTCTTGTTCTTCCTCTCCACTTCCATGTGTGATTTCCCTTAGTACCTGCCAGGATATTGCTTGTGATTGCTAGATAGTGTAGCTACCCTGTTCGAGACTGTGGAATCACGACCAGTAGGATTGTATTGCTTCGACCTTGATTGATTGGGGGTTTGACCTAGGAAGGGTGCGATCATCTTAATTTTAAGGACGAAATTTTTATAAGGTGGGTAGGATTGTAACACCCAGTTTTTCCAAATGAGGGTATTTTTGAAATTTTGTAATTATAATTATTATTCATTGATATTTATTTCATATTATGATTTTTGGTAATTTTTAATTATTTTTAAACTATTTAAAACTATTTTTAGTCATGACTTGTGATTTTGGTGTGCAGCTAGTGAAACCGTAGAGACTGCATGACCTAGAGCCTAACCATGTCATTAGGATGATTTAATTATCATTTTTAGCCTAGGGGTATTTTGGTCATTTTGACTTATTTGATTTATTTGGTGATTTGTTGAATTGGTAAATTTTTGGTTGACTTGACTTGTTGAGACCTAGTGAGCTAGCCTAGAAGCTAACCCTAGCCATGGTGATCCTAGTCTAACTTAGGTTAACCTACATTTAGTCATTAGAAACTAATTTTAGAATGAGGGGATTTAGTTTAGTGCATTTAAGTCATGGTTTATGATTTCATGAAATGACTTATACCTTAATGAATTATTTGATCTAGACATGGCCCATGGCCCATAACTAGAAGCCCCAACCCTAACCAAACCCTAAATGACCAGCCATAGGGATCCCCACCCTATATAAACACTTATTCTCTAGGGCTTGCCTCCTTCTTTTATTCATTTCAACATTGGAAAAAGATAGGTATTGTCCCTCTTCCAAAAATCCCCATAAATCTATTTTAAGTCCTTTTTAATATCCTAGTTTCTTGCATTAGAACCTAACACTCTCCTATTTCCTGATTTTGGAGTTTAATCATAGCTTTGGGTCAATTTGGAGCTTTTGACACCAAGAGGAAGAATCCCCCATTTGAGGCTTTTCCAAGCTTTTTGCACACATAGGTAAAACCCCTTAAATTGATTCAAATTTCAGTTTTCTTTGCATATAGGGCTAGATCTAGGAGTCCCCTAGGTGTTCCCGAAATTTGGGTGGTTTTCGTGTTCGTTTGGTGTCCGTATCGGACACGTGTCGTAGTGTTGCCTAGGTGTTTGATGAAATGCCTAAGAGGGATTTTTCTCCTATTTTTCCAAATCTTTTTGAATGAATTCCTAGATCTATATGTGCACTTCACGTTCGTGTCCTACTGAGCACATTTCTGGACACGTTCATGTCCATTTTTGAACACACACGCGTGCACGACACAGCGCACAGGCACCGTACGGCTGTCCTGCTGCTCGACCTTGATTGCGGACACGACACGCAATGTTTTGACACCAAATTTTATGGACACTTCCCCCTAGTGACTGACACGACACTTGTAAAATTTTACGTGACCTTGATATGTGTGCACGAAGGAAACGCACGCGTACTGATTTTTCACACACTGTGTACACAGGAAATTGTTCACTGATACGCTCTGTTTTCTTTGGACACGACTCACATGGACACAAGACAGACACGTATACACGAACACCTAGACCTACTCTAACTCTAGACACGTGCACGACACTTGTGGGTTCGTGTGTCGTATCCTATAGGGCTCGACACACGTGCACGAGCCCCTCCTTCACTGCACTATGCCTACACTTCACACTGTTCAAACACGTGTTTGGACACGTTTTGTGTCACTGTTTGACACAGAAAGGACACGACTAGACCCACCCCTGTGTTGGTATATATTTTCCCCTTGTTTTCGAATGAATTAATCAGGTTTTATATGGTTTTGGTTTGAACTATTTAACTGTCTGATACTTCAGTATTTCCCAACTTAAAATCCTATTTTTAATTTGAATTCCAACTGTTGTTTCAGTTAGCAACTATTTCCCACATAATTGTTTGATCATGAATGATTCAATTTTCATATTAGAATGGGTTTTATGATCTGAAATTGTTAACTTTCCTCCCACACATTTTTTCCAATGTTTTAACTAATTTCTTGTCATTGTCTTTAAATCCTGTGAACACTGACACATGAACACTGTTACTGATTTCTAGAATTTCCTGTAATTTCAAACCCATTTCCATGATTCAAATACAAGTGGAGTTCATACACATGTGTTAGATGGTTTACATGTTGGGAACTGTAATGTGTTCATTGAATTCCTGAGTCTATGCACACACAACCATATACTATTCCTGAGAACAGTTTCTTTTACACACTAATTTGAACTGTCACTCCCACACACATAAAATCTGAGAATTCACTTTACTGCTACCACATTCATTTCACTCATCACACACTCGAGCACCTCCACTTCATTATTGACACATTGCACACTTTTTGAATAACTGAAGTTCTGCATAGGTTGAAGTTTGTGTGGCCAAGTCACTTGGCCTTAGGCCATGATTTAGTAGCAGTCCTCTATGGCCCATTATTCAGTCCTGGACTTTGATTGTTCAGTCCTCATTTACTTTAAGTTCAGTCCTAGGATGTAACTAGTGTTCTTCCCAGGGCAGAGGTTAGTGGTGTTGGTGTCATGTTTAAATCAGAGGAGAGTATTCAGTCTTGACTATGTATAGATGGCCTTTGGACGTGGGTTCAATTTAATACAAAGATTGTTAGTTAGTATCAGTCATGTGGACTGATTTGGGGTTAGTTAGTTGCATGTGGCATGTGCTATGGTGGATTGCATTGCCTGCTTGGCAAGCAAGCAGCAGCAGCAAGCCTTAGCAAGCAGCAGGCAATGCTTTGCCCTGCCTTGGCTTTGCAGAGCAGTAGCTAGCATTAGGAGCAGCACCTGCATTAGCAGTAGGGGCACCCTTGGCCTTGCATTGCAGTGGCAGTGGGCTACCACTTATTGGCAGTAAACCCCCCATGTTCCTGCAGGTAATGTACACATGTATGATACATGGTTGAGAGTATATGTGTTGAGGAATAAGTGATTGGATAGGTTATTAGAGAGTGAGTTGTCTGTGATGATTAAGTAGCATTAGGGAGAAAGGGTAAGGTGAGGGTGTTCTTTTCTAAATGTTTTTCCTCTTAGCCATCCCATCACACATGTACCTGCCATAAGCTTAGATATCAGAATTTAGGACAGTTTGGAAAGGAAATGGTGGGGTAACATGATGAGGCCTTGGTTGAGTGTGGCAGCAGTAAGTGGTTTAGGTTGGGTGTCACTTAAGGTGTTTTGAGTGATTGGCTAGTGCATGAATACGTATATGTTGGGTTCACATATGATGTCATTACCTTATATGGGTATTTGAAGTTGAGGGCTAAGGATAAGTGATATGGTATCCTATATATGATGTGTAGTGTATATTAGATTGGGATATTATATGTGTATGCATGATATATATATATATATATATATATATATATATATATATATATATATATATATATATAGCATGGTAGTTGAGTGTGGGTTGTGGTAGTTTATAGATAGAAAGGACTAGGGTTTGAGTCATTATTGTATATAGATATGTGGTACTTGATATATGAGTTAGATTATAGGATTAGTTAAATGTAGGATTATGGTTAATTTATGAGAATAGCTTATTATAGAGTTTGAGTCTAGATGTGACAAATTGACCTAGTTAGACTAGAGTATTGACTTAGTTTGACCCAGAGTTGACCAAGTTTGACTTGTTTGACCTAGTTAGCCCAGATGGTTGACCATGTTTGACTTAGAGATGACTTGGACCTAGTTTGACCTAGAAATTATGTAGATTGCATCATAAACTTCATTTACCTTATTTTAAACATATTATAACCTGTACTGCTCTATTTAGGACATTGTGACTCTGGTGCAGGCATCTGATATTACACTACTCTTTTCAGAGTAGCAGGCGAGTACATTCTCTGATAGTTCTCTCATTTATTTGTCAATTACTGTAGTTCAGTTCTAGTTAGCTATATGTGATTCTCTGCTACAAACACGTATTTTTATTTCTGAATCAATGTATACGACACACATACTTACTCGTCTTACCTCTATTATTCGAATCACCATACGAATCACTATTCGAATCACCCTATTCGTATCTTCATATGTTGGTTGGACTTTTATTCGATTGATGTGTCGGACTTTGGATTCATTTGTATTAGATGGACAGGAAAAATACTTGATTAGACATGTGAACATTCCCACTATTCGAACCACCCCCTGTGAATATATTCGAACGATAGCCATTCCACACCCGGCCAGGTGTGTGATGTGCCGGATTTATCCTTAGCCGTTTACATGTCTAACTAAGTATTTTAAAACACACTTGGAGAATTTATTCGAATCATTATTAGAACATTATGTGAATCACCTTATTCGTACCACCTTGTTCGATTCACCTTATTAGAATAATGATTAGAATTACATTCGACTCATCTTGTATTAGACTCACATTGGGATTACACTCGACTTATATTGTACCATCTGAACTCATTATGTTACTCTAGTTCAGCTAGATTTTATTTTACAGTCTTCTTTGCTATGTTTCTCTTCTTGTTTAGTTACCTTACTTTTCTTGTACCTTAACTGCTTTCTATATCATTACTCATACAAACTGCCATATTCATCAATACAACTGTCTATAACTGCTTTATAGTTCTCTGTCATTTACTTGGGTTTGCTAGATGAGATTGTGCTCGTTCCTGTCCTGACTGGACCCGTTGAAAATTTTACAGATGATTGCCCTGAGGATACATGCCCTACATTTTACTGAGGAGATGGCTTAGCTACCTATGGCCCCGACACTCAGGTGTGATCGGGATTTAGTTTAGTAGACTTGCATTTATTTTCATTTAGAGCTTGTTGTATAGAATTGAGACTTGAGATGTATTTGAGATTATTCAGATGTTATATTTTTTAGTATTTATTTTTTGTCTTCAAATTCTTTGTTACAATTCTGTGTTATCTTATCGTGCTTAGACTGTGATTGAGTTACACCATATCTTATACTTGTCCTCCGTTCGGAGTTGATCTTGACGAGTACATTATATACTGCATGAGTTGATGGTTAGTTAGAGACTTAGAACAGCGTTCTACCGCCGACACTGCGGCGTAGGCTGGGCGCTGTTACGTACTCGTACCCTCACAGTGGGTGCGGGTCGTGACAACAACCCCGGTCCTTGTTTGGTTTACGGGTTGTAACCTAGTTATCTGAATAGTCCCATGATTATCTCATCGTATATCACCTGTCGCACTTACCTACAAGATTTGGAGATAGAGTCCTATTCAGGTGAAGGGTTACAACCCCGGTCCTTGTGTGGTTTAAGGGTTGTGACCTGGCTACTTGAATGGTTCCCTTGTACTCCATTATGACTGTTGTTATTCTTTTAATATCAAGCCTTAATTACTGTCTTTTATTATGTAATTACTCTTGTGCTAATTTGCTGGTTTTAGTTCCTAAGTGAAGCCTCCTTTGTGGCACTTGCTCTTTCAGGGGTCTGACCCAGCTGGTTTTGTATGGCCAGATTCTGGAGCAACCCCAGGGGATCTACCGACCTTCCAGCCAGATGGTAACCACTAGAAGGAATCCTGGCAACGAGTGGGTTTATTTTGGCTCTCCCACTCTATTGTAAAATTATTCTTTTGAGGCGTTTAGCCGCCGAGCAAGTGTTAGCTCGTGTACATTTTACTTACTGTCTGCCTACGGGCTGTAACATGATTGGCAACCTAGGGTTGATCATGTATGACTAAACTCTTGCTAGTCCTCACATTTTGTAACGACTAGCTTCATGATCAGCTGAATATGTAATGTTTGGGACGCCTTACTATTGTATATTTGGTGATCTTACATCTTATAACATTTATTTATTTGCTTGTGATTGAGACACTAGGCTTGTTATTGACCATAGGAGACTAATGGCTTGTAGATAAACCCTCATATATCTAGACAGCCGTGACCGTATAGTGGAGTGGATCCCATTTCATTATACGTAGCTGGCTATGTCTGCCCCCGCTCTCCAGTATTCTGGTTCTGGGGCGTGACAGATACCTTAAAGGTACCTCTACTGTCGGCTTATGGTATCCTAAAACAATACCATTTGACCTGATTGGATTTTCTGATGCTGATTTTGCTGTATGCAAAGTAGACCGTAAAAGTACCAACGGTACGTGTCATTTCCTAGGTAAAGCTCTAGTCTCTTGGTTTAGCAAGAAACAAAATTCTGTTGCATTATCAATAACTGAAATTGAGTATATCGCTGTAGACCATTGTGCACAAATTTTGTGGATGAAGCAAACTTTAAAATGCTACAATCTGTACTACACAAATATTTCCATTTATTATGATAGTATTAGTATAAAAATTTTGACTAAAAATCTTGTATGTCACTCATGTACTAAACACACCGAAATACGTCATCATTTCTTACGTGATCACCAACAACACATGGATATTTGTTTAAAATTTATTGACACAAATCATCATTTAGCATATATTTTCATAAAACCATTGGCCGAAGACCGATTCAACTATATTTGTCACGAGTTAGGTATTTTTGAATTTTTGTAAACATAATGCTTTATGTTTAAAAAATTGTTTAGACTATATTCAAATGATTTATTTTAAGTCACAGTTATTTTAGGTAAAAGCCGAAAGGATACTTCTGTCATATATGTGTAAATAGCCTGAAGGGACACGGTGTAGTAGCCCTCGGACTACCGCTAGCTGGGATCGGGTCCCTACAGTTAACCCAAAATAATGAAGATTTATTTAAATAAATAAATATTAGTTCTATACAAATTTCTATTCATAAATCAAAAACTGTTTTAAAAAAATACAAGTGTACCAAACTCAGACCGAACTCTAGCCGAGTTCGGTTACCCTTTAACAGAACCAACTTATCAGTTGCTGGCCCACATTCTATTTGAACACCATTTTATCATCTTCTTCTCCATGACACAGCTACCAAAAACCCAAAATATTCCTAACCCTAACCCTATTTTTTCTCCCTATTCTCTTAGAGTTAGGCCCTAAAACTCGGAATCTTAGGGTTTTGGCACATTCTCTTTCATTCTATGTTGTTATTTTCAGTAATTTCTACTCTTTTCTTGTCAAGTTTTCTATGGCTCCTAGATTTTCTAAGAAAAAAAAGAGAGAAGATGGTGCTTCTACTTCAAGCCCATCATACATGTCTCTTGAAAGTCTATTTAGCCCACCTCTACCATTCGATGAGGATGATTTCGATGCTACATTGTTCGTAGACTTAGAAACCTCAATCGCTTGGTTTCATGACTTTCATAAACGTCATATTTGTCCGAAAACTATTAATTTTAATATTTTCTCAGAATATTGCTTGACTTTCCAAAATCTTAACCTACACGAATTTGTAGAAATTTTCAATCCTATATACGTCAACACCATTCGGATGTTTTATTGTAACTTACAATATTTGCATGGTATAATGTACTCCTTGTCGTACTGAAATGGAATTGGATGATGACGACTTAAGAAAATGGCTCCAGGTTCCCAACACTGGAGATGCTCTAGTCGACATCACCAAAGTCCAATTTGGTCCCGATCTAGACTTAGCAAATTTCAATGACGCAATGTGTGCTCCGAACCCTAGACCCCAGGGATGGCTCATGTCATGTTACTTGCACCAACATTTCTATGAGCTTCATCGCATTATTATTGTATCTATCTTATCCAAAATAGGATCTACTAATGAGATCATGTATTTGGACTTGTCCGCCATGTACCATATTCATTTTGGGATTCCCTTTAGTCTTTCCAAAACCATGATGTCAGCTATGTACAACTGTAGGAAGGCCAGCCGAAGCCTCTTTTATCCTATGGTTCTGCCTATCATCTTTCATAGATACAACATCCTTTGGATTTCTGTCCTATCGATGTTATGCCATTTGAGCTTCATAGGTCTCGTATGTTTCATATTCCTATTTATCCTGTAGTTGGTGTCGGAGGCATTCCACCTGCTCAGGCTCCTCAGCCTGTACCAGCCCCTCCTGTTGAGGCCTCTCCTACTGAGTCCCCTCCTGCACACACCATCAATCAACTCTATGTACGATTTGAGGCTCGTTGCATTCTTGAGGATGAGCGCTATCAGACGGAGCATATTCATCAGCGAGACACCGACTACTGTATCACATACCAGTTCTAGACTCTGCGGAACAATATTATTGATATTCAGTGGACCCTATCTCATCATCCCTCTGGTCCCACTCCGATTCTACTCCATCCGGACTTTTATGGACCTAGATTCGAGGACGTCAGACTTGACGCTACTTCGACCCTACTGTAGCGTTCTACTGACACTGGCGATGATGCGGGTTGATGAGCGTGTAGGATTTTTTGGTTATGTGTGATTCTATATGATGATGATGATCTTGTAGCACTTTTTAGTATATTTTATTTTTATGCACTAGTTATGGTAAAGTCTCTTTTAGAATTCCATATTTCATGAGTTTATGTACTTGCATGCTTATGCTGCTGAGTTTAGTAATTTCTACCATATTTTACTTATGCAGTTAGACATATTGTTGGCCATGTTTATTTCTTTATCATTTTGGTATGGTCTTGTCTTCTTTCTTATGGTATTTTTGCTCACTATTTATGGGGGGAGCTTTCATTTTGAACAAATGACAAAGGGGGAGAAGAGTATACCAAAAGTCAAACAAAAGCGCCAAGTACCAAATGAGAGGTATAAAAATTTTCAAGTTATTTTTGATATTATTTGGTATAAACTCAAATTTTGTCAATTATCAAAATGAGAAAAATTGTTGGCCCATTGGTCATAGTCAGACTTGATTTTGATAATCAACATAAACTTTGGTCGTTACACAAATAACCATTATAGGTAACAAGAACAGAGCGTCTACTTCCAACGAGCTACTACTTGTCGTCTTTATACAAAAACTACAGATGCAGATCAAGAATTGTTTTATATTTTATTCTATTTTTTTTCTTTTGTTGAGTCTAGGAAAAATGTGAGGTTGATCGGATTGGCAACTGGCTTTCTACTGAATTTCACTGTCCAAAATAAGCCTACTTATATACCCCACATTCTATATTAAACATATACCCAATCCTATATCAAATACCCATACAAAAAGTCCATACAAAAATGAGCAGATATTTATGAAATAACTCAGATCGAGTTCGGCCCGAACTCTGTCCGAGTTCAGCCATGACAGTTCCAGAACGTTTTGGTCTTCCTGAATATCTGTAACCACTTTTCAAAGCACGAAATTTGAGGACCCGAACATGCCGAATTCTACCCCAAAACCTGCTATAAATAGAGAAGATGCCCCGATTCCGAAGAATCGATAGTCGTCTTCCGGGCATGACGCCGTGCGAACCTAGGTTACGATTGCGCAAGGCATTGTCATAAGGTAATCCGAAACACAACATCTAAGAGAGAGAGCGCAGAAAAATTGAACAACACATTGAGACAGAAAAACTTTGCATTTTATTGATAATAAACATCATTTACAGACTCTATTATAATTATGTCGCACGGGCTTTACAACATGATTCGATTACAAAAGGAGTGCCGATAAGATAGTCGTTCCATACATACATCCCTTATTTACAACAAAAGTATTCCAGCCACCTGGAATGGAGAGAAGCCGAGACATGTTTCTTGGACTATTGCAGAGAGTCTTTAAAAGTGATACGACGGGAGTCTTCGACGCGCGGTCGAAGCTTCAAAAGCACGAACGTCGCCTTGGTCAGTTGGCGCATTCTTCTTAATTCCTAGCACCTGCGAAGTGTGAGGGTCAGTACAATCACATGTACTGGCGAGTGGCTAATTAAATTCAAGTTCTGCATTTGGTTCAAGCAGTTTTATAAAATATGTTTGCTATTTGATGATCTTTCTAAACATCCTGATTGATTTGCATGTTAACATATTTTGAGGCAAGCATATGAAATTGTATACATTGAGCAGTTATCATAATCATCCCATGTTACGTGCGTTAGTTCAAGCAGTGAAAGGGGTGTGAAGGTCACTGGCAATGTCAAGCCATCACGGACTATAGCTGGGTTAGACGGCTACCCTTTTACGGCGGGTAGCGAGCCCTCTACGAAAGTTCCCGAATCACCCACGTCTATTTATTGTTGGCACTTGCTATAACCCGTTCCTCCCGGGCGGAATCGGTTCCTTGGCCTAGGCAACCGTTCGAGAAAACTACACCTTGTCGACAAGTTGTCCAATGACCGTTTTTCCAGATCTTGAAATAATTATATATCTTTTCTAGAATCTTATCTTTTCTCTTTTTGGTGTGAAACTTACATTTTTTGAGTAAATTACTCAATTTGATGCAGTCATTCCGAGTTTCCTTTAGCAAGTGTTTCATGAAGAATCGTACCCCAATTCATTGATTCTATACTATGGTGATAAGCATTGATTTTGTGTTTTATGATTGATTTGAAATAGAGGGTCGAGGCGAAGGAGGTCATCCACTTACCTTAGTCTTAGCTTCAGGCGGGGGACTGGTTGGCTGCGCTTAGACGTTGCCTACGCGATCACCTACAATCGCATAACCAACTGATTAAAATACTGTATTATTCAAGGAATTCGATACGAATGCGAAGTTCGAAAATACAAGCCATGAAAACCAGCGAAAACATTCACGAAAATGCATTTAAGAAAACCAAAGCCAAAACAAGTACGACATGAAAAGCAGAGCAACAAAAGGTCTCTTCCGACTCATCCGTAGAGCTGATTGTCGAGGCACAACCTGCTGAATATGGGACTTGATTCTGAAGAAGCCTTTCCATAACGAGAAAAGGATCTTAATTCAATCATTATTATTCGATCGATTCAACCGATTCTGACCTATCGGTCCCGACCGAATTGGTAGCGATAGTGTTCCTTTCTCGCGCACCCCGTAGACGAAAATGGGGCACGATGTAGGGACGAGGCACTATACCATAACACCAACTAAGAAAAGGTTTTGTCCTCAAAACTTAAGAATAAAACTACCTCTACGAGAACAATAAAGAAAATTTCTCCTTCATCTCCTATTCAAGTTCCCAGGTCGACTCATCGAACGAATGATTACTCCAGAGTACGCGAACGAGAGGGATCGCTCGATTCCGCAGCAGGTTATCTTTATATTCTAAGATTTGGACCGGTACTTCAAGATATGATAAGTCGGCCTTTAGCTCCAGTTGACCAAAATCTACCACGTGGCTTGGATCGTGCACATACTTCCGCAACTGAGAGACGTGAAAGACATCGTGCACATTCGCTAACGCTGGCGGCAGGGCAATTTGATAGACCACTGGGACAACTCGCTTGAGTATTTCGAACGGCCCAATAAATCTCGAACTCAGCTTACCCTTTGTACCAAACCGGGTAACTCCACGCATGGGCGACACTTTAAGAAATACGTGATCGCATTCTAGAAACTCAAAGGGTCGGCGATGAACATCTGCGTAACTTTTCTGTCTACTTTGCACAATCTTTAATCTTTCCCGAATGAGCTTGACCTTCTCCACGGTCTGTTCTACCAGCTCCGGACCAAGAATCTGTCGTTCTCCAACTTCATCCCAGGAAATAGATGATCTGCACTTTCGGTCGTACAAGGCTTCATACGGTGCCTTTTGGATGCTGGACTGATAGCTATTGTTGTATACAAATTTGGCCAATGGTAGATGAACGTCCTAACTCGACTTTAAGTCAATTACGTAGAGCCGTAGCATGTCTTCGAGAATTTGATTCACATTCTCCATTTGGCCGTCGGTCTGGGGATGGTAAGCTGAACTGAACAGCAACTTGGTACCTAGAGCCGACTGAAGGCTACTCCAGAAGCACGATAGAAATCGTGTATCCCGATCAGAAACGATGGATACAGGGACTCCGTACAGCCGTACTATCTCGTCAAGATAAATCTGAGCCAGGCGATCAAGGCTCCAAGTAACTTTAATGGCAATAAAGTACGCTGACTTGGTTAGTCGATTAACGATGACCCAGATGGCATCATTTTCCCACTGCGTCTTCGGCAGGCCAACAACAAGTCCATAGTGACATGATCCCATTTTTATTTTGGAACGGCAAGGTTCTTCATCTTCCCGCCCAGTCTTTGATGCTCAGCTTTCACCTGCTGACAGGCCATGCATTGCGACACGAAGAGCGCTACATCTCTCTTCATTCCATGCCACCAGAAGGTCGTACGAAGGTCCTTGTATATCTTAGTACTACCTGGATGAAAGGTATACTTCGCATAGTACGCTTCTGCCAATATCTTCTTTCTAAGCTCTGAATCGTCCGCAACGCATAGCCTACCCTTCAATCGAAGCACGCCGGTTTCGTCTACCGCAAAGTTGGCCGCACTACCCATTGAAATTTGCTCGTGCACTTTCTTCAGGTACGGATCATCCTTCTGAGCAGTCTTGATCTTTTTCCGCAAGCTCGACTCTAGCTACAACTGTGCCAACTGTACATCCCTGAATCGAACTCGGAGGTCGATGCCCATCTCTTCTAAGTCGCGTAGCAATCTGCGGTCGATGGATAGCGAGGCAATATACTTCCGACTCAGTGCGTCTGCCACAACTTTTCTCTTGCTTATCATATAGTCAATAGTCAAATCGTAATCTTTAATTAGTTCTAGCCAACGCTTTTACCACAAGTTCAGCTCCTTCTGCATAAATGGATACTTGAGGCTCTTGTGATCCGTATAGATTGCGTACGCCACACCATAATGATACTGATGCCAAAATTTCAATGCAAACACATTCGTCGCTAACGGTTATGGGTAGGATAGTTCTTCTCGTACGGCTTTAGCTGTCGGGAAGCAAAAGATATTACCTTGTTCTGCTGCATTAGCACACACCCCAAACCCTGGCCGGACGCATCGCTGAACATCTGGAATCCTTCAGTCCCTTCTGAAAGTGCGAGTATCGGGGCCGAGATGAGCCGTTGCTTTAACTCCTGAAAGGAAGCTTCACAGTCGTCTGACCATTCAAAAGCGACTCCTTTCTGGATAAGATGAGTCAAAGGTGATGCAATCTTCGCAAAATCCTTCACGAAGCGTCGGTAGTATCCTCCTAAGCGAAGGAAGCTTTAAATCCCACCGACTGATGCTGGTCGTTTCTAATCGACAACAGTTTCAACTTTCTTTGGGCCGACTGCAATGCCTACGGATGAAATGATGTGTTCGAGGAATGCAACGCTGCTCAGCCAAAATTTACACTTGCTCCGCTTCGTATACAACTGATTTTCCCGAAGGGTCTGAAGCACGGTCTGCAGATGCTCAATGTGTTGCCACTTTTCCTTCGAGTAGACGAGTATATCATCGATGAAGACTACTACGAACTTGTCAAAGAAGGGTCAAAACACCTGATTCATTAAATCCATGAAAGCAGCTGGGCGTTTGTTAGGCCGAACGACATTACCAGGAATTCGTAATGGCCGTATCGAGTGCGAAAGGCTAACTTCGACACATCGTCCGGCTTAATCTTGAATTGATGGTAACCAGAGCGAAGATCAATTTTAGAAAATACCGAAGCGCCCTGCAACTGATCGAACAGGTCGTCTATGCGAGGCAATAATATTTGTTCCGGACGGTGGCCTTGTTCAGCTCTCGGTAATCGATACAATGACGCATTAAGCCATCCTTTTTCTTGACAAACAATACGGGCGCTCCCCATGACGAGATGCTAGGCCATATGAATCCCTTATCGAGCAGCTCTTACAGCTGTACTTTAAGTTCCTCAAGTTCTGCGAGGGCCATTATGTACCGAGCTTTAGAGATCGATCTGGTATCAGAAAACGTGTTAATGGTGAACTCTATCTCTCGATCTGGTGGCATGCTGGGCAGCTCGTTCGGAAATACGTCTGGGAATTCTGCCACAATGTCGGTCTGACCCGCGTTTGTACTATCCTGTCTCATGTCTCGAACAGACGCTAAATAGCCTTCACACCCGAAATACAGCATCCTTCGAGCCGATATTGTCGGGATTACCATGTAGGTCGGCGATGTCTCACCACACGAATAACAGAATTCAGGCACTCCAAGTATACGGAAGGTGACCGTCATTTCGGCACAGTCGATGGTTGCATTGCACAGACCGAGCCAATCCATTCCCAGAATGATATCGTAGTCCTTAACGTCTAGTACTATTGTATAAAGACTGACCTTTTGACCACCTATACAGATGATTCCGTCTCCGCAGGCTAAGTTTGCAAGTAGTGACGTACCCGACGGTATGTTGACGCTAAGATTAAGGCCTAACGGTGTCACAGGAAATTTGTGTTCGACGACAAAATTTGTCGATATAAAGCTATGTGTAACACTTGAATCAAATAGCACACAAGCAGGTTTTATTTTTGAAATGCATTATACCTTTTACGACTGTGTCATATGAGAACGGTTCATTCCGGGTCATGGTGTAGATGCGGCCCTGGGTATTGGGACGATGGTCTTGGCCATTTTGTGGTACGGTCTGTGGAGCCCAAAGTGCTTGGCCTCGGTTTTGTTGGTGTTGTCGGGGGCGTTCGTTCGACCTAGCTTCCGGGCAGTTCTTTGTGACATGATCTGTTCGGCTACACGAAGCATGCTCTATTCTTCGATCAGCATTCATTGATCACATGCCCCTCCTTGTGGCAGTAATTTTAGAACACTCGGTTCCTCCCCTGGTTGTCGCCTCCGTTGCCGTGGTTTGGATGCTTATGTGCATTGTTACCTCCTGGGTTGTCATGGGGCTTGTTATTGTAGGTATGAACAGTGCCTGTGGCGACCGGAGGGTATTGGGGCTCAAAACGAAGGACATGATTGAGTGACTCATCCATTGTTTAATATTCGGGCACCGTCACATGAGCAGAAATGGAAGGCCTCAGTCCCACTTCGAATCTTCGTGCTCGACTCGCTGCCGTTGGCAGGTAGACACCTGTAAATCGAGCCAACTTGTTGAATTCTGCAACATACTCGCGTACAGTCATGTTTCCCTGTTTTAGCTGCATGAACTCGTTCTGCTTCGCCTGGTGGATCATCGCATGTAAGTACTCGACTTCGAAGGCCTTGCGAAATGTAGCCCAGGAGATCGATGCGGTAGAATCATCACGACGAATAGTTTATTTTTGTACCGCCCACTAGTCGTGCGCGTTCAACCGAAGTTGAAGTTGAGTGCAAGCGACTTTTTTGCCTCATCGATGCCGAAGAACTCGAAGTTATCTTCGATCTCGTCTAACCATTCGATCGCAAGGGAAGGAACTTCGGTGCCAGAGAAGGAAGTACGAAATGCCTTCTTGAAGTTGGTATAGTAGAAGGTGTTATTCTCTGGCGGCGTAAGCTGAAACGAAGGCTCCCCGGGTGTGACTTCAATGGGTCGGTTCATGGGTTCGACAGTATGGGTTACAAAGTTTTCGTTGGTCATGACCGTTTGTACCAACTGCCATAGCGTATGAAGTTGCCATTGCTGCATCTTGAATTGTGCTTTGAACCAGGTTTCAAATTGGGCCTGTCGCCTTTCAGACCGCAGGCGCAGCTTTTTGCTTTTTTGTTGGAATGCTACGGCCTGCCTCTGCTGCATTTCGAGCATATGCAGCATCCACTCCATAGGACTGCCAGAAGGTCTGGCTTCGGTAGGCATCCTCCCCGTTGGGTTGATAGAAGGCTCGACCTCGGAACTACTCGAGCCGCTGGAAGCGTCCGCATTGTCCTCTGCCCGAGGTCCTGCAAGTCCTGGAGAAAAAGGCAACTCTCGTTAGTTTCAGAAAATGTCTTGGGTTCAGCGTATGGAAAAACTCATCTCATCGATACGAGGTCAATAATTCGAGACTAGTGACTCGAGACTGGAGGCCAAGGACGTAAAGTCGTGCTCTAATACCATTATGTCATGTCCCGATTCCGAAGAATCGATAGTCGTCCCCCGGACGAGATGTTGTACGAACCTAGATTGCGATCGCACAAGGCATAGTCATAAGGTAATCCGAAATACAACATCTAAGAGAGAGAGAGCGTAGAAAAATTGAACAACACTTTGAGACAGAAAAACTTTATATTTTATTGATAATAGACATCATTTACAGACTCTATTACAATTATGCCGCGCAGGCTTTACAACATGACTCGATTACAAAAGGAGTGCCGATGAGATAGCCGTTCCATACATACATCCCTCATTTACAACAAAATTATTCCAGCCACCTGGAATGGAGGGAGGCCGAGACATATTTCTTGGACTGTTGCAGAGAGTCTTCAAAAGTGATGCGACAGGAGTCTTCGATGCGCGGTCGAAGCTTCAAAAGCACGAACTTGGTCAGTTGGCACATTCTTCTTGATTCTTAGCACCTGCGAAGAGCGAGGGTCAGTATTATCACATGAACTGACGAGTGGCTAATTAAACCCAAGCTCTGTATTTGGTTCAAGCAGTTTTATAAAACATGTTAGCTATTTGATGATCTTTTTAACCATCCTGATTGATTTGGATGTTAACATATTTTGAGACAAGCATATAAAATTGTATACATTGAACAATTATCATAATCATTCTGTGTCACGTGCAATAGTTCAAGTAGTGAAAGGGGTGTGAAGGTCACTGGCAATGTCAAGCTATCACGGACTATAGCTAGGTTAGATGGCGACCCTTTCACGGCGGGTAGCGGGCCCTATGCGAAAGTTCCCGAATCACCCGTGCCGATTCATTGCTGGCGCTTGCTATAACTCGTTCCTCCCGAGCTGAATCGACTCCTTGGCCTAGGCAACCATTTGAGAAAACTACACCTTGTCGACAAGTTATCCAATGACCGTTTTTCTAGATCTTGAAATAATTTTGTCTTTTCTAGAACCTTATCTTTTCTCTTTTTTGTGTGAAACTTACATTTTCTGAATAAATTACTCAATTTGATACAGTCATTCTGAGTTTTCTTTAGCAAGTATTTCGTGAAGAATCGTGCCCCAATTCATTGATTCTATACTATGGCGACAAGCATTGATTTTGTATTTTATGATTGATTTGAAACAAAAGGTCGAGGCGAAAAAGGTCAGCCACTCACCTTAGTCTTTGCTTCAGGCGAGGGACTGGTTGGCTGTGCTTAGACGTCGCCTACGCGATCACCTGCAATTGCATAAGCAACTGATTAGAACACTATATTATTCAAGGAATTTGATACGAATGCGAAGTTCAAAAATGAAAACCATCGAAAATATTCAAGAAAACGGATTCACAAAAACCAAAGCCAAAGTAAGTGCACATAAAAAGCCGAGCAACGGGAGGTCTCTCCCGACTCAGCCGCAGAGCCAATCCTCGAGGCGCAACCTGCTGAATATGGGACTTTATTCCGAAGAAGCATTTCTATAACGAGAAAAGGATCTTAATTTAATCGTTGTCGTTCGACCGATTCAACTGATTCCGACCTATCGGTCCCGACTAAATTGGTAGCGACAGTGTTACTTTCTCACTCACTCTGTGGACAAAAATGGGGTACGATGTAGGGACGGGACACTATAAAGTTTACATTCCAAGTTATTTATTAATTTCTCTCTTCTCTCTCTATTCAAAAGCATTTCAGAGCTATTCATTTTCATATCTTGCCTTTAACGACTCCTAGCCAAGCAAAGCACTATTTTGCTTCAATTTAAAGTTTGTTGTTCGAGTTGTAAAGAAGACTTTCTAAAAACATTCCAGTTTTTAAAGTTTGCCTTAGTTGAAGTTGCGAGTCCTTCGGATGAAAACTCATGTTGTAAGAAGCTGTAAGCGCTAGGTTAAAGCTTGTACCATAGTGGATTAACATCAAAAAAGAGTACTCGAGACTAGACTAGTCCTTTCAGAGGAATACCAGTAAACATCGCTGTGTCATGAGTTTATTTTTCTGATGCTCTTTACTCTCTGCATTTAAATTTCATATTTTGCTCAATACTTTATACTTGTGGTATTGCTTATATAATTTTTAATTGGTGATTATATTTTTACTGCACATACACACTCTATTAACGCTCCTCTAGAGGTGCTCAACGTTCCTATATGCACAACGTTTTGTCTTAAAAGATGGCTATCATAAACCAAATTAACGATGAATCTCATCCAGATTCAAGATACAAAAAGATAGATTTCAAGTCTCTTGCTTATTTATGTTATTGTAATATGTCTTAGGAAAGTAAGTAAAACTAAGTGAGTAGTTGGCAATAGGAAGTCTATACCAATATAATCAAATGTCTGAAACTTGGTCTTCAAACCGGTATATCGGCAGTATAGTGCTTGCGGTAACCGATGGTACACTGGTAAAAACTAAGTTTTAAACATAACCTTAGACTGTGAAGTATTTAGCCTATTGATATAGAGACGGAATACAGCTTGCGGTATACCTGTGGTAGACTATTAAAATGGTATTCTAAAACAGAACCTTAGCCCTGTCAAATTGATCTCACCGGTATACCAGCAGTATACCGCTATACTATACTGACGGTACACTGGTGAAATCTAACTTTCAAACAGAATCTTTGTAACTGGCAAATATCCATCAAACCGGTATATCGGCAATATATCGTCTGGGTTACTTTCAGCGAATTAAATGCAACCAACGACAAACTAGCCATTTTAGCCGTTTCTGTGCAGAGCAGTATCCCTCCTGCATAGTTGTCTTTTGCATTAAATGAATACTTTTTGGGTTTTATATTTAAAGGATTGTGTGTACCCTCACTAAATTATATCCTTTTGAGCATTAAACTCCCAACCACCAAAAAGGCCAAACCCTCAAATCTTAAGCTTTCAATTGCCAATCACCATTGTGCTAGTGCAATCAAGGTTTGTTATATCTTCCAAGTGTAAAGATATCAAATCTTACTTATTCAAGCTGAAATCTTTGAGCTCTTCGGATCAAAGCCCAATTATTTATGCCAACATTTGTCGTATAATACTGCATGTAATTATGCAGAACATTTATGATGATCATGATATTAGTTTATTGTCCAGTTTATTTGCCAAATAGGCCTGCTTTTGCATGTGGCAATTGGTATTTTTGGTTGAGTTGATTTTATTATTTTTAGCTTGATTGTTGAGATGAGTGTAAGATAGAGAGAGTTAGTACAAGGGCCATTTATTGGAGGCAACCAATAAATTGAAAGTCTACGAGACTCTCAGAGACAAATTTTGCTTCATAGTTTCAATAGATTTAAGACAAGTAAAGGCAGGTAATCAAAGAACAAACAATATTGAGCTTAGCAAATATGTTCGTGCTGACCATAGCTGTTACTATTTAATAGGTTTTCTGTTGTGATTCGACTTTCTTCAAGATATTCATTTAGAAGAATTCATTACATTGTTTAAGTTCTCATCGGTGCTTTCGCGTCACCTGTTTTAAGCATAATCCATCTACAAATGTTAGCAACATTAAGGAATGCATTGTTTGTTGGCCTTGAGAATTTTGTTTGCCCAATAGAATCAGGACCCATTCATCAGGCTATTGCCTCCAATAATAATTCAATATGCAATTTAGTTTTGAGTCATTGCATTTTATCTTTACATTAGGTGCCACTTATCAATTGCAGTTATTCATCAGGTGGCTATTGCCCAATAGAACAGAACCAGGACTCTGTTGCATATCCTTACATTATCGGACATTGTTCATTGTCCTTCAAATTGTTGCATGTGGTTTATGTGCAATAGGATTAGCTTCAATGATTGACTCATTCTTTCGTGTTTTGGCTTGATGCAGTGCAAGATGTGCATGCAGACATTTATCTGTACCACATACGAAGTGAAGTGTAGGGAACATGCTGAAGCAAAGCACCCAAAGGTTGATGTGTATCAGTGCCAGAAACCATCAGAAGGATGCAGGGTCTTAATTAAATCTATTGATACTTCCATTGTGTGTTCGATCATCTCTCTGTTGAGTTCAGTCTACTATGTTGGTGAAGTGTATGGAGTGGTTTGGATCCCCTGTTGATCTGTTCCATGTATTATCATGAAGTTATAGTTGCTTCGAATTTTGAGACAGCTGTGTTTAAGATGAGGTTGATAATAACTTGATATCTTCCATCACTTGATTTTGAGATACATGACCATCATTCCATGATACTATGACTGGAATGCTATTGTGACCGAATTGTGTAATTGTAGTGAAAGCAATAGCATGTTTCTTGTTGCTACAAAAGCAAGCAGGGACCATCAGTAGCTGCCTATTGCGTCAGTCAAGACCAAAATACCATGTTATTGACATGTAGAAAGACACTTGATACAATATAGATTCAATGTGTGTTGAACTATAAATACAAGTGGTCTCAGAAGAAATGGGTACACATCCTGCTCAATTATAAAAACTAAGGCAATTGGCACATGCGGATGTGATCTGAACTAGCGCTCACTAGTAGAGATTCAAAGGAGGGTAGACAGTACAATGGACTTAAACAGCAAAAACATATTGTTATTTTCGTTTCTTTTGTAGATATTTAAATTAACTGAATTGGCCATTTGACACCCTAAATTTGCCCTTATAGCCAAAAATATATGGCAAGGAGAATGAAATTAAAACTTGGATCATTGGGATTTTTTTTTAATAAATTGGATCTTATTAGTAAACACATATCCTCTACTTGAACATTGGTTATATATTGATTCGGAGGAGTACTTATCTATTTTTGATTTCCAACCTATATAGATAACGATAGGATGCATCTTAATGCTTTATGCAACTCCATTGCCATTAGTATTCACAGGACTAAAATTGAAGAGAGTTGTTGGCTTACTGTTAGCTGAATCATGAACTTCCCTCAAAATTTAGATTTGTTACAGTAAAAAGGTACCTCAAAATAAATCATACAAACAACCCTTTGAAAAATGGTTTAGATTTACTTTAGGGACTGCAGCAGCAATATAGTGCATTCAAATGGGCACTTCAAGTAAGCAAAGGCCTCATCTGGAACTTAATTTCCAGAACTTGTTACCATATAGAGTTGGTTTAAAGAATCAGTTGTACAGAAATTATTCCTATGTATGAATATACTATACACAAAAAAAAAAAAAATAAATATTAATAATAAGAGAGATCCAAATTCAGTATGCCTACCACAAAAATCGGGAAAGCCTACCACAAAAATCCCAATGAGAGATCCAAATTCGGTAAAAGACCTACTGTTAGAAACTGACAAAGTACCTATGGAATTTAAACAAAGTGTTCCTTGCAATTGAAGTTTGCAAGGTCTCCAGATCAATCAAACATCCTGAGAGAGAAAAAAATAAAAATAAAGAATGGATTAACAAAAGAGGTTGCGGCATTTGTAAGGGAGTGCACACATGTTAGAAGTCCCCAAAAGGCAAATACATGTTGCAACGACAAATACATGTTACAAAGGATACATTCATGCAAACTCAAACAAATTACACAATCTCCTTGCTTTCTCTAACATCATCACTACAAAAATATTTACACGTATACATTAAAAGCAAGATAAGTTTAATACAACAGGCAACTTGAACGAGCAAATAATATTTACCTGTTTTGACAAAGGTATTATCAATTTTCGGTGACGTTCACTGAAGAAAAAAAAATGTAAATAAGAACAAATTATTATTCCCGAAACAGATCAAGATGGAGGAACAATCAGAATATTGACACCTCTTGGAAATAAATTTGCTCTCAATTCTGATTTAGCAATGATCAGAAGCAGAGACCTTTTGCAAATAAATTTGCTCTTTGTTCTGATTACGTAGGATTTTAGAGACCTCTTGCAAATTAATTTGCTCTCATAATTTCCTGAAGTTAGGACTGTTGGGTTGTATCTCGTTTTCGGTTGAGCGCTAAAATGGGGGATGACAATGAAGTTGGTAACATAGTCCCACATCGGTTAGGAGGTGGAATCATGTGGTGTAGATAATTGAAATTGGTTCAAACTTTACATGAGAATTCTCTTTTAAGGCATATGGGCCCAATTCAATATCACACCTTATGGTCCAACTTTGGTTCGGGTCACACCGTGTTCCCAACAAGTGGTATTAGAGCCCATGGTTACGGGACTAGTTTGGACGGCTCTAATTGGTTCGAGACAGATGGTGCTGAATGTTCATGTGTATAATCGGATTATACATGCTCTTCTCAAGGTGGAGTAGGATCATCAACTACACGAATTGGCTTTAAAGGTGAGTTTGACGAGCCCAAGGTGGAGCAAGACATTGTGGTTGGCACAAAATGGTGATGTGGATGAACGTGTCGGTTTGGTTCTGTGGTCGAACGGATCGAGATAACAATATGTTAGATCTCTTGGGTGCTCGACTGGCGGAAACGAATAAAAAAAGTAGCAAGGAGTGCTAAGGTTGTTTGGCTGACGGGAATGAACAAAAGGTAGCGGGGGTGCTAAGGTTGTTCGGCTAGCGGCAACGGACAAATGTAGCAAGGTACTAAGATTATTCGGCTAGCGGAAACGAGTTAAGGTGAAGATTGTTGGGTTGTATCTCGTTTCCGATTGAGCGCTCAAATGGGGGGTGACGATGGAGTTGGTAATTTAGTCCCACATCGGTTAGAAGGTAGAATCATGTTGTGTAGATAATTAGAATTGGTTCAGTCCTTACATGAGAATTCTCTTTTAAGGCATATGGGCCCAATTCAATATCATACTTGTCACGACCCGCACCCGCTTTTCGGGATGCGATGCGTGTGCAAGTCCAGTCTACGCCGCAGTGTCGACGGTAGAACGCTGTCTAGCCTGCAATAAACAAATGCTCATAAAATAATTACTACCAAAATACAGTAAATTAGCGACGAAAATTTTTCGTCGGCGTTCGCGACGGCTTTGTGGCAGCTAGCCGACGGATTACCGACGACAGGTCGTTACATTTTTATTTTATTTTTAGGAGGAGGAAAGGTCGCACATCCGTCGCTAGGGCGTCGGAGATATCGCGACGAATAATCAGCCGTCGCTATTCAGTCGATTACTTGGCGGAAATTGTGTTGAGAATTGGCGGGACAATTCTTCGACTACGTAGCGACGGATATTCACTCGGCAAGTATCAAATATAGCGACTAATGGGCGACGGACTACAGTTGGTTGCTAGTCCGTCGCTAAATATATGTTCCAGACTTAAAATGAAACGGCGGGAAAAACTTTTCGCATTCCCCCAAATTCACTCTCTCTCCTCCCTCTCTCTCTCCGAAGTTAATCCTCTCTCTCTCTCTCTCGTGGTGTCGTAGGGGTAGCGGGGGTGGCAGGCTTGGGGCAGGGGACTTTGGTCGGGGGCTGGGTGGCGGACTTGGGGCGGGGGCGTCGGGGGCTGGGCGGCGGGCTTGGGGCGGGGGCGTCAGGGGCTGGGCGGCTGGCTTGGGGCAGGGGCGTCGGGGGCTGGGCGGCGGGCTTGGGACGAGGACGTCGGGGGCTGGGCGGCTGGCTTGGGGCGGGGGCGTCGGGGGCTGGGCGACGGGCTTGGGGCGGTGGGCTTTGGTCGGGGACGGGGCGGCGGGCTTGGGGCGGGGGCGTCGTGGGCTGGGCGACGGGCTTGGGGCGGGGGCGTCGGGGGCTGGGCGGCTGGCTTGGTACGGGGGCATCGGGGGCTGGACGGCAGGCTTGGGGCGGGAACGTCGGGGGCTGGTGTCACGCCCCAGAACCAGAATACTGGACGGAGGCGGACACAGCCAGCTACGCAATCCCAAAGTACGTTAATACTCTGAAATCACGTATAAGCTGTCAAGACATGGGTGTTACTTTACAAGCCATCAGTCAATCCTATGGTTTAACAATCCTAGGTATCTCAATCACAGGCAATTATACAAGAGCAAAGAGTACGATCATCATACATACAATAGTAAGGCGTCCCGAACCATATATACATGAATGATCATAAAGCCAGTACCACAGAACTGAGGACTAGCTAGAGTATTAGTTGTACATGATAAGGACTAGCTATAGTCTAGAATACACATATCATGTTTATGCCCGTAGGCTACAATGTCAAGGAAAATACCAAAACACGAGCTAAACACGTGCTCGGGGCTAAACGTTACAAGAGAAGAATTTACATATCAGTGGGAGGATGAAGAAGAAACCCACTGAGGCACTCTGGTGCTCCGGCTGGTCACCGTCGAGTAGATGGTGCGGTAGATCCTTCGGGCTCTTCTATCAGAACCGGGCCATGCAAAACAAGTGGGGTCAGACCCCAAATAGCAAGTACCACAAAGGAAGCCGAACTATGAACTTAAAACCAGCAATCATTAGCAAACAACAAGCAATAAGTAAGGAAGGATCGAGATTCGTGCAGTACCAATGCACTTATCCCGAACATAGGAAGACAGTAAGTAAATCATTATTGAGCATAAAGTAAACTGGAGAACATGTTAAGGTGACAATTATTGCAACCATTATCGAGCAGGGCAGGTGATATACGATGAGATAACCATGGGACTATTCAGATAACCAGGTTACAACCCGTAAACCAAACAAGGACCGGGGTTGTAACCCTTCATCTGAACAGAACTTGGTTTCTCCCACCATTTATCGGCAAGATAAATATAAGAAATCTGGACATGTAACATTCAGGTACAGGATCAAGACAAGACTTACACTGAGTAGACTCCATTCAATCAATCACGGCCAAGCAATAAGTACGGCTTGATACTTTAACTAACTAGGGTTATCACAGACCTAGTTACTAGCAAGATGCAATGAGATTTCCAAGTCCGGTTACCTGTTTGTTACTACCTGAGTGACCCCAGCAAAGAAAAGGAAAAGATAGCAGGATATAGCAGACACACTGTAGTAAGATACATGTGTCCTAAGGTACCACGCTCGACGGCGGGCTGGAAGTGCGCTCATCTCGACGGATAGCAACAAATCCCATGTATATATATATAAGGCCGGGGTCAAAGGGGCAACAGGTAACTGGGAAAGTCTCTCCATGAACTACTGGATTATTCTAGTAATTAGCCTTAGTCCATTTCAGTATGAATCCCTGACCGTGGGAAACCAGGGATTCATGTCCTAGACATGATGCAAGACGAGACGGGTTCATTTGTACAAACACAATCACCCACGGTGTCAGGATACTAATTAATTCTTGTCAGGAGTGCGCCACGACGGGCCACTATCATTATCATTATTACTTATTAAGAGTGCGCCACGACGGGCCACTATCAAGTCATTCTTATTTATCATTTCAAGTTATCATGTCAAGAGTGCACCACGGCGGGTCACTATCAAGAATCAGGTCAAGCATATCATGTCAAGTTATCACTGTCAAGAATATCAAGTCAAGAATATCATGTCAAGAATATCATGTCAAGTTCATTTCAAGAGTGCACCACGACGGGTCACCGTCGTGTCATGTCATTTATCAAAGAAGGAAGAAACTTGCACCATTAAATAATAATATATTAATAATATATATTCTTGAAGCCAAGGAGAAACTCTACAATTTTTATGTTGGGAGTGGGAGGAAATTCTGACCACAATTCAGGCAAATAAAATATTTAAACAATCAAAGTGGGACCCATGCGGTCCAAAAGTGGGAGAACAAATATGCGGTCATAGAGAGTGGGAGGCCACCCATGCGGCCAGAAAAATAACAAAAAGGGGCCATGCGGCCAAGAATGAGTGGGAGGCCATGCGGCTCCAAAATTAAATGCCAGCAAGAAACATTTCCGTAATCAGAAAAGACAAAGAGAGTGGGACCCGCAATGAATGCAAGCTTTCACTTCAGCAAGCAAGTCAACTAAGGAAAGCTATGTGGGACCCCCCCCCCCACAATTAATGCAAGAAGAAAAAGGTTCACGTGGCCAAGCAATGATGACATATAATAAAATATATTATGCAAGTACATGCAGCTCAATAAAAGCTATGCGATCTAATATTAAATTCAAGTTCCAGAAGTACAATGGCCATGCGGCCAGCAAGTGGGAAGAGGCCATGCGGCCAACACACATTTGATTGGTCAACAAATAATTCCATGCGGCTCAGTAATTTATTGAAGGTCATGCGGCTCCAAAATAATTGCAAGCCAGCAACTGTGGTTGCATGCGGCCAGGATTTTACATAGGCCATGCGGCCGAAGAATTAAGGTCAGAGCAAACTTTCATGCGGCTGGTGCCAAAAAAAAAGGGCTTAAAGCATTAACTTCAATTATTAAAGCTTTAATAGCATAAAACATTAAGTAATAAATGCAAGGTCTTAATGCAAATAAGCATTAATCAATAAATTAGGGTCTTAAATTCAAATAAGCAATTCACTACCAAAAGCCTATGCGGCTCCCAAAATACATGCATATAAGGACAAAATCCATATAAGGACAAAGAAGCTTATAAGGACATAAAGCTTTAGCCAAGCAATTAAGGTATAAAACATAAAGTAATAAGGGCCTAAATGCATTAAATGCATTCAAAATTTATTCTTATGCGGCTCTGGATGCTTCCAAGAACATAATGCATATAAGGACAAAAGCATGTAAGGAAAAAAATGCTTATAAGTATAAAGGTGGGGACTAAAATGCATTAAGTATAAAAGTGGGGACTTAAATGCATTAAGTATTGAATCTACAGTAGCCTATGCGGCTCATTAGTGCAGGCCCCATGCGTCTCTCTCCAGGAAGGCTTTTGGAAAAATAAAGAAAAGTGCTTTAGGAATAGTGCATGCGGCTGTGCATTAAATGTAACTTTCTTCATGCGGCTAACTTGCAATTAAATAAATAATAAAAGCCTTGCAATTAATTCTCATGCGGTCAAGACAAATGGCTATGCGGCTCAGGCAAGTTGCATGCAGATGCATGCAAGCTTGCAAACAATTAAATTAAAAGGCCATGCAATAAATAACGCTCATGCGGCCAGAAGCAAAAGTGCTCATGCGGCCAGAAGTAAAATTGACAGCTCTCACAGAGAACATGTCCATGGAAAATACCATGACATCCATGCTCCTCCAAACAACAATAGGAACCCAAATCCAGACTCCCGTAGGTCAAATTTGGGTGAAATAAAATTCTCTACAACCTGGAACTATCAGTTGACAAAAATATACAAGTTTGACAGATCAAAACCCATGAAAACTGAAAATACCATAAAGCTAGATCTACAACGATCCACTCGGTAAAACCGAAAACTCCAAGTTCTAAATATGCTTAGAATCATGCAAGGAAGAAGATGGAACAAACAGAAATAAATTTGTTCAAGGTTCGGCAAGGTGTACTTGCCTCTCTCCAATGGCTAGGGTTTGGTGGAAAAGGAATAAATGATGGTGAATGAGAAGGGAGAGAGAAAAAGTGGCTTATATAACAAGCTCAAGTGATCTCCACCATTCATTCCTCTCCACTCAATCTAAACCATACACCTCATCTCATAAAAACCAAACTAAACCAAGCCAAGTCAAAGTAGAACCGAACCAAATAAAACCAAGTCCAAGTTAAACCAAGTCATGAAATTCCTATATCTTAGGAAAATTTTAAAATATCATACAAATCGAGAAATACAAAATATGGCTCAAATAAATACGTATCCGTATAAAATACCGATACAGTGAGACGGGTCTCACAGCTGGGCGGCGGGCTTGGGGCGGGAACGTCGGGGGCTGGGCGGCGGGCTTGGGGCGGGGGCGTCGGGGGCTGGGCGGCGGGCTTTGGTCGGTGGCTCGGCGGCGGACTTTGGTCGGGGGCGACGGGGGGCTTTGCTTCTCAAATTCATCTGAGTTTATATATTGGCTAAATAATGTGTTATCCATAGATAAAGTTGACTGTCCTTCGACCCTCATCCATTTCCTGCAGCCATTCGACTGGCGAGGCAAAAACTATGTAGCCGTAGATAAAGTTGACTGTCCTCTGACCCTCATCCCTCGGCAATGATGATACGACAACCTATCACTATATCTTATATAGTAGTAGATGATGTTTTAGTATTACATTATGTGAGTTCATCTTGATTCTGTTACATTCTTCAGATACTAGATACGATAAGAACATATACTACCATATGTACAGAACATAGATGATTCACACTAATGTATGCTAGAATGAATCTTGGGTTGTGTTCTGAGCCATCCGTTCTCACACTTGAAGATACATCGAATTATAACGACGGATATTAGGTTACTCTTCAGGATAATTGATGTCTATTTTATATTAATTTGGTTTGGTCTATATGATTCTTGGAAAATTGGTGTGCATTAAATTCGTATGTGCATATTTGGTCTATGTGATTCTTGGATAATTGGTGTGCATTATATATTTGGTCTATGTGATTGTTGGATAGTATATATTTGTTTGGTTTATGCATATTTTTGTGAACAGGGAAAGTGCTGCAATTTTTTTCCCAAAAAATCTCAGTTAGCGACGGACTAGTGACCGATTAGCGACGGATATTTCCAGCTCCATTTGCATTAATCTATGGTACGACATTGTGATCATGACATAGTCCCTGCAGCCATTCGACTGACGAGGCAGAAACTATGTAGTCGTAGATAAAGTTGACTGTCCTCCGACCCTCATCCCTCGGCAATGATGATACGACAACCTATCACTATATCTTATATAGTAGTAGATGATGTTTTAGTATTACATTATGTGAGTTCATCTTGATTCTGTTATATCCTTCAGATACTATATACGATAAGAACATATACGACACCATATGTACAGAACATAGATGATTTACACTAATGTATGCTAGAATAAATTTTGGGTTGTGTTCTGAGCCATCCGTTCTGATCAAGCATCTTCTTCCTCCTCTCCTCCACCATGGCTCTGGACCCATCTGCTCCTCCCTACTTCCCTTCTTCTTATTTGACTCTCTCAGCCACATATGATATCCACCTCAAGTGTAGAGTCGGGGGAGAAGAAGTGGGCAGGAAGAGGAGGGGGAAGCAGCACAGCCGGCGACATGACCCGGAGGAAGTACAGATATTTTCTTCAACATCCGTTGGAGAACTATAAGGATATATCTTTTCACAACATGTCACCTTGTCAAAGACCCTTTATGTGAATATCATGTTACCGCGGTGTCGGAAGACTAACATGTCATAATTTTTTAAGCTGTGTATTTTGACATAATCCTCCCAATTCTTTTCTCCTATGTAGAAATCTTGCATTACTACATAGCAGAAAAGAGTTTGGAGGATTATGTCAAAACACACGGCTTAGAAAATTATGACATGATAGTCTTCCGACACCGCGGTAACATGGTTTTCACATTAAGGGTCTTTGACAAGGTGATATGTTGTGAAAAGATATATCCTTATAGTTCTCCTACGGATGTTGAAGAAAACCTCTGTACTTCCTCCGGGTCATACCGCCGGCTGTGCTGCTTTTCCCTCCTCTTTCTGCCCACTTCTTCTCCTCCGACTCTACATTTGAGGTAGATATCATATGTGGCTGAGAGAGTCAAATAAGAAGAAGGGAAGCAGGTAGGAGCAGATGGGTCCAGAGCCATGTTGGAGGAGAGGAGAAGGAAGATGCTTGATCAGAACTTGAGGTGGAAAAGTTGTGACGTTGATAACATGAGAGAGGGAGAGGGTGAATGGAGGGAGGGAAGTGGCTGCATGCCTTTGGCTCACTCGAGCGGTATTTGTCCTCCGACCCTTATCCCTCGACAATGATGATATGACAACCTATCACTATATCTTATATAGTAGTAGATAATGTCTTAGTATTACATTATGTGAGTTCATCTTGATTCTGTTACATTCTTCAGATACTAGATACGATAAGAACATATACTACACCATATGTACAGAACATAGATGATTCACACTAATGTATGTTAGAATGAATTTTGGATTGTGTTCTGAGCCATTCGTTCCCATACTTGGCAATTAAGCACGTGAAATAGAACTGATTATGTTTAGTTTGTCTTACGATACAGATTTTCACATCCAAATTGAAATGGATCGTTACTTCGTTGATCGCATATGGATGTACTAGCGAATCAACCTCCTGGACCGTAGGTACTTATAAGTATTGACCGTATCGGATTAGTATCGATCTATCATTTTGGTATGGGCCGTATCGGTTGGTATTGGTCTTAGCGAATTGGTATCGTCCTATCCGATATGTATCGGCCGTATAGCTAGGATTCATATTGGCCTTATCGATTTGGTATCGGTCATATCCGATAGGTATCGGCCGTATTGGATTAGTATAGACCATTTTGGATTAGTATCGTGGAAGGTTTAGTAACAACTGTACTTGAATTTCTCTCTTCTAGGGCTAGATTACCATTGCAAGAGAGTCACGAGAGCGTAGCTGGCCAGTTACAGAACATCCAAGTACAGTTGTTACTAAACCTTTCACGATACTAATCCGAAATGGTCTATTATACTAATCCAACATGGCCGATACCTATCGGATATGACAAATACCAAATTGATAAGGCCAATATGAATCCTAGCTATACGGCCGATACATGTACATATCGGATATAGGACGATACCAATTTGTTAAGGCCAATACCAATATGATACGTCCTATACCAAACCGATAGACCGATACTAATCTGATACACTAGATACTAAGTACATCCGACCTATACCAGCGGATCCACCAATTACTGCACGATAGGCCCAACGACTCCAGTTACATCCGGTTATTGGTGAGTACATGATTACATAGTAATTCTGTTAGTCTTGTGATACAGATTTTTACTCTCTTATGCTACCAACGTTACAACTTTTCCAGTGCTGCTCCCTCTAATGATGATGAACGCAAAAACCCAACGTCACAACTTTTATAATTTGAGTAAATTTCTTTACCCTATATGAAAATTTTTGTTGTCAGAGATATGGCTCCTAGGACTCGCCGAGGTGGTGCTGCTAGTCGAGGAAGGGGCCGAGGCAAGAAACCCTTGGAGGTCGATACGGAGGAAGTCCCCGTCGTCAAGCAAGAGCCGGTGACTGTTAAGAAGGAGGTGTTACCAAAGGTCGAGGTCAAGGAAGAACCGATGACCATCATGAAAGAGATTGCTCCCAAGGTTGAAGTTAAGGAGGAGCCACCGTCAGAGAGTAGTAGCATCGGGACCGACCCTCCTGTCCCTACAGAAGACCTCAACCAGATTGAGCCTTCGTATGCAAAGTGGCTGATAGAATGGTACATGCCTCAACGCAATTATGATCCCTGGCTGTGAGAATTCATCGTCTGACTTGCGGTCTTTGCTGAGGCCAAAGTCAATTTTCCTATGTGTTTTGGAATTTTGGAATATTTGTGGAAATTTTGGAATATTTGTGGGAATTTTGGAACATTTTGTGCTATGATCGGATTATAACGACGGATATTAGGTTACTCTTCAGGATAATTGATGTCTATTTTATATTAATTTGGTTTGGTCTATATGATTCTTGGATAATTGGTGTGCATTATATATTTGGTCTATGTGATTGTTGGATAATTGGTGTGAATTATATATTGGTTTGGTTTATGCATATTTTTGCGAACAGGGGAAGTGCTGCAATTTTTTTTTCAAAAAAATCTCATTTAGCGACGGACTAGTGACCGTTTAGCGACGAATCTTTCTAGTTTACGACTACTGTGCGATGGCATATCCGTCGCTAACTGGAGATTTGAAAATGTTTGCAGGTAGCGACGGATGTTCGACGGAATATCCGTCGGAAACGATCTGGTGGTATATAGTTCGACGTCATGGCGACGACTTATCCGTCGCCATGGTTCTGGATGTAGCAAGCATTTCCAGAACATGGTCGACAGATAATCCGTCCATAGTCCGTCACTAGTCCGTCCTTTGTTAGCGACGGTGATCGACGGAGTAGCGACGGCTTATCCGTCGCCATGGTTCTGGAAATGCTAAGCATTTCCAGAACATGGTCGACGGATAATCCGTCCGTTAGCCGTCGCTAAGCCGTCCCTTGTTATCGACGACGATCGACGGAATAGCGACGGAATGATACACTCTGATACGATGTTACGACGGTTTACCGACGGACCATTACGTCTTTATTGTCTACACAGTTCAGTATTTAATACTTGTAATGGACGAAAGTCTGTCGGAAAGTAGTCGTTCATGCTTCGTATTGTGAAGTCGAAAAGCCGTCGCTATTCCGTCGCTTGACGACTACGTAGCGACGGACCTTTATTAGCGACGAGCTGATTGCCGACAGATTATTTTGGCCAAGACCCGTCAGTGATCGGTCGCTAATACAAATTCCCGTCAGCCGGGCGACGGATCTGGCCGTCGCTAAATTGACAAATTTTGGTAGTAAATATTTTTATTTTCTCATTCACAAAATTAAACCAATTTACAATATTCCAAGGTTACATTTGAATATAAATACAATGTCTTACAAATAGTGAAAAACGACTATCAACACATCTAACTAGTCTTCTAGGGTTGACCTCAGCATATACCCACGTCTCCCCCAATGGTCCAAAGCATAGGGTAGCAACGTCTAATCTGAAAAATGGTTTCCAGTCAGGAATGGAACGAGTACATTTCTAACAACAGTTCCAATAATTGACAAAGTCTATAAAACAATAAATATTAAAGAAGTATATGATGAACAGATGAGCATAGAATCATAGAACTAAACATAGAGTAAAAGCACATGAGCATGGAACCAGAAAACTGTATCTATCTAGTGTGTTAAAATACCACTTTCGACATGTAAACGGCTAGGGGTAAGATGTCACGACCTGCGCTCGCTTTTCGGACGCGAGCTCGTGAGCAAGCCAGCTACGCATCAAGCGGACTCCAGCCCGACTCGAATACGTAAACGCTATCAAGGCTATGGTATACAGCCAAATCATGGCAAATCAATCTATATCTCAATCCACAATAAGACAATAAAGATGAATAAACACTATGGGTCGTGGTCTGCAGCCCACTAGCATATATGTCCGATAAGACTCTAAAGGAAATATCAAGAGTCTAAAATTGAATCAAGAAACAGGATATCTCATGATAAGGTATGAAAGCACGAGCGGATAATAAATACAATAACGATACCTGAATCCCGCAAGCGTATCATCAGGTCTGTCATCCAGAACCACTAGCTAACTCCATGTAATCGCTAAACCTGAAGAGATTATCAGGTTCTCAGGGGACATAGCAAGATACATAAAAACATGCCTATCTAGCAGTTTATCATGCAATAAAGAAAATACAAGAAATAATGGAAAAAGACCAATCAACACGAAAATACGACTATACACGACTGGAAGAACCACTACGCCTAAACGAACTGCTGGAGAAGAACAAGAGAACACGATATCACGCTGTCAATGGATAACTAATCGAATACTCAAACCCTCGCCCCTAGTGTGGACTCGTAGGTTTGAACAACTACTAGCCCTCGTCCCTAGTGTGGACTCGCAAGCTAGCATCACCCTCGTCCCTAGTGTGGACTCGCAGGTGTGAACCATATACTACTAACCCTCATTCCTAGTGTGGACTCGCAGGTTAGCATCACCCTTGTCCCTTGTGTGGACTCGCGGGTGTGGACATATAACTACTAACCCTTGTCCCTAGTGTGGACTTGCAGGCTAGCTTAACTAACTCTCGCCCCTGGTGTGGGCTCGTAAATTAGCTTAACTACTAATCCTCGCCCCTAATGTGGACTCGCAGATTAGCTTACTAACTCTCGCCCCTGGTGTGGGCTCGCAAGTTAGCTTAACTACTAACCCTCGTCCCTAATGTGGACTCGCAGGTTAGCATCAGGATTTCAAGACAAGGAGGTAAAGCAGTTCCGATATGACTTATTCATCCTATGATACGATACGACTCACGACACGGTACGAGAGGGAACCAATCCGATAGAACCACGATATCCAGTCAAGCATGACAACGATAAAAGAACACGACTAATAAACCAGTAAACACTGTCTAAAGTAAAGTATACAAATCAAAGAACTGTAATAACTAACTGTTAACATATAAAGATATAGGGATTAACTAAGCATGTAAATCATGAACAACTGGAGAATTATATGTATACCAGCATGCACGATGTACAAATCTCGTGTCAATAGTCAACTAGTAAAACTGTATAATAATAATAATAGAAATATACATGTAAATAAACTGTAGAGGGAGGCAAGGTATACTTGCCTGGAGGTTGCACGCAGATCCAATAACAATCTAGTCCACTGTTAAGCCATAAGGTCCAAATCATCACAACTGTCTCCGAAAGCTGTAACAGACAATGCCAACAGTCTCAGAATAGTCAAATTAGCTAGGATTGCCTGTCCTTAAGTCCAATTCTGGACACAAGGGCAAAACGGTAATTTCGGACAAAAACGATGTCCGTCGTTGGACCTACTTTGCACCGAAAAGCGTGCCAGAGTCAATGGTCTCTAAAATCGTCAAACTATATGTCTACGAATCCGATTTTTTGATACGAACCCAACCGTATGTCCAGAGTTAGATTCCGGCAGGCCGTGCACAAAATCACCCGTTGAGTCAAACCGGGAGCCCGCGATACGGCGATTTTATCAACTGTCTCAGAATCGGACCAAACTTGGCATACAGGACCAGAATAACGATACGATCCTACTGACGCAAGTTTCGTCTTGATCTGACGAGCGTGCACAAAGTAATTGAGAAATTTACAAAGTGTATGATACGATAAATTTTGACGGATACACATAAAATTTGTCGCGCACACGCGACCAATTTGAATTCCGTCAAAGCCCACACGACCACGAAGCTGTTACGCACCTTTCGATGCTTTTGGTTCGCGACCACGTCGCCCGGAATGGCGGGACGCACGTCGTGTGGAAGAATTTTTCTAGTTTTCTAAACTGTTTTAAACAGGTTTTTCCTGATATTTAAACTGATCTATCTTTCTGCTTAATGAACTAGAAATAAAACTAAAAATTAGGTTCCCATCTCGGTTAGTTTATCTAAAAACCTGTTCAAGTAGATTCCTAGGTTTCTCACTGGATTGGCCGAGAACAGTCTTCCAACTTGGGTGGTTGGCTGTTCTATACGTCCTGTTTAGAATAGGTTTTCGATCGACTTTGGGTCGATCTTTCTGTCGAAACTAACCTAGTTCAACCCAAATTAATTAACAAGGATTCATGAGGGTTATGCAGGCTCTACGTTGGATTTTGTAGATCAAAATTTGATCGAATATCGAAGGAGATTTAAGAGGGTGAACATTGGTACCTGCTGTGGCTGTTCTGTCTTCCCGCGCGCTCAGTTTGATGTGCTGTGGTCGCACTGTCTTGCTCGGCGGCCGCCGGCCGTCCCACGGTGGCGCAGCAACGGCGCGTGCGCGGCCAGATGATGGGGCATCGTGGGGTTTGCATTAGGGTTTTGGGTTTTCTGAACTCATCTCCCTCTACTTTCCATCGTATATGCATATATATGCATATGTTGCTTTCGGCCTGGAAACCAAGTCAGGGCTTTGGGGACTTGGGTCGGTAGCCAATAGCTTGGCTGGGCCTATGGGCTGGGGTGTTTTATTTATGTCCAAAAAGAACTTATCTATATATATATTTATATATATTACATACGTATATATATATATACCGTATATACATATCAATACATACTTAGTCAACCAAAAATATAGATAATATTTATATATATATATATATATATATATATATATATATATATATATATATATATATATATGTATATCTAGTGCAAGGCCTCAACATAAGATATGCACCTACAAATAATATTTATTTACCATAATATAAAATGACTCATAATAAGTATATGTCCTATATTATATATATAATATATAATATAATATCCTATATACAATATCACTTAATTATACCCAAAGGATTTAGACATATTCTTGGCAACTATTTTATGAAAAATAAAGCACTACCAATAATATCAATAAAATAATATATTGCTATACATATTATATGTGAGATAAATATATTTTACTAACCTTTCTAAAATAATGAAAACATATATTCAATTATTAAATAGGCACCATAAATCTGTATATGCACATCTATATGGTTTAAATACCCTAAAATGCACAAGGATAATGTGAAGGAAATAGTTATC